>JBAKBP010028747.1:0-28134 GCA_037953745.1 Lithodes maja | reverse complement strand
GTAAGAGGAGGGGGGATGGTTGAGTAAGTGGGGTGGAATAACTGAGAGAGTAAGTGGTTTGAAAATGGGTATGTGAGTTGATGGATGGAGGGCTCAGTAGGTGGATGGGTGGATCAGTGGGCGGATGGATGAGTATGTGAGTTGATGGATGGGTTGGTGGATGGATGGATGGGTGGAAGAGTGAGGGGGTGGGTGGATCAGTAAGTGAATGGATCAGTATGTGAGTTGATGGATGGGTTGGTGGATGGATGGATGGGTGGAAGAGTGAGGGGGTGGGTGGATGGGTGGATCAGTATGTGAGTTGATGGATGGGTTGGTGGATGGATGGATGGGTGGAAGAGTGAGGGGGTGGGTGGATGGGTGGGTCAGTAAGTGAATAGATCAGTAGGTGAGTTGATGGATGGGTTGGTGGATGGATGGTTGGGTGGAACAGTGAGGGGGTGGATCAGTAAATGGATGGATCAGTATGTGAGTTGATGGATGGGTTGGTGGATGGATGGATGGGTGGAAGAGTGAGGGCTTAGTAGGTGGATGGGTGGATCAATAAGTGGATGGATCAGTATGTGAATTGATGGATGGGTTGGTGCATGGATGGATGGGTGGAAGAGTGAGGGGGTGGGTGAATCAGTAGGTGGATGGATGAGTATGTGAATTGATGGATGGGTTGGTGGATGGATGGATGGGTGGAAGAGTGAGGGGGTGGGAGGATGGATGGATGGTTGGGTGGATCAGTAAGTGGGTTTATGGATGGTTTGGTGGATGGATGGATGGATGGGTAGGTGTGTTGATGAATGGATAAGTACGTAGACAGATGAATAGATGGATGAGTAGGTGGGTGGGTGGAGGGTTAGGTAGATAGGAAGATGGGTGGGTGGAGAGTGAGTGTGTGGGTGAGAGAGCTGGGTGGGTGGGTGTGAGTGAGTGTGGGTGTGCATTCGACTTAACTTTTAACTATTTAAAACAAAACACAATCTATTCCAATCTATCTATTATAATGTGAGAAGGGGATATAATAAAAGATCAAGAGAGAGAGAGAGCTGCATTAATAGTGAATTCATGGAAGGAAATGGCGAATGAATGAGAGAGAAAGAGAGAGAGAGAGAGCGATCGAGCAAGAGCAAGAGGAAGCGAATTCTGCATTAATAGTGAATTCATGGAAGGAAATGGCGAAAGAAGTGTGTGTTTTTTTTTTTTCCTGCCTGGGGTAATGTGATAACTTCTTGTCAAACTGGTTGAGCAGAGTTTTGTTTTTAGTCCTGTCTTAAGCCGCTGTCACACGAGCGCTTTTTCCGTCAATTTACCATGAGCAAGTTTTTTCTCGTATTATTTCGGAACTTTTTCGCACTGGTATCGGTAACTAGACTGAAGGTAGATTACAGTATGTTAGGCGGCTGAATTCTGATACAGTATAATTTTTTAAGCTTCCAGACCATAATTGCCCGTAAAAATTGCTCGAAAAATGGCTCGTGACTGGCTTTTAGTTTCCTGTTTCAGTGCATACCTGTTGGAGTATTTTTGTTTTTGTTTTTTGTTTTTTTGGCGTTATTATATCTGTCTTGCCGCTTGCACCCCTTCTCTTGTTCTCACACTATCTCTCATGCTCACTCTCACTCACTGACTCTCTCTCTCTCTCCCTCTCTTCTACACATACATATATATTTGCGTCTATACAGTATGTGCCGAGACATGAACCAAAGACTATAGTCTATTCGCTGTAAGTAGGCGAGAAATCATGACCTCTAACCTCTGTAACTACAAAACGACTAGGGTAATCGAGCTCATATTTCTACCATTTGGGAAGAGTCAGTCAAGGAATAGATGTGGAAATTTACAGCCAATTTGCTCTAGCCCTTTTTGAGTTACAGAGGATATAGGTCATGATTTCTCGCCTACTTACAGCGAATAGACTGAGTTTATGAGGTCACCGACTTTTTTTTATCTTTCTCTCCTTTTCTCTATTTCCCTGGCTTGTATCCATTCGGCCCCATTCAGCCAACTGTTTTAAGACGTTTATCCCCATCCAGGTGTCGATTTTTTCCTGGCGAGCGATAGCGAGCCAGCATTGTATGGAGAAATCCGGCTTCGCCGGAGAAATTTTTCTACCGAAAAATTTACAAATTTAGCTTGCTGTCAAAACAAAAATATACATTGCTGGCTCGCTACCGCTTGCCAGGAAAATAATAACACCTGGATGGGGGTAAACGTCTTAAAACAGTAGGCTGAATGGGGCCGAATGGATAAAAGCCAAAGAGAGAGGGAGAGAAAGAGAAAACAAGCGAGGTGGGCTCCCTTAACCCTTTTGTAATATTGTTGTCGGAAGTAGGTCATCTTATACATTAACCCTTTCTGTACCGACGACGTCTGTTTTATGTGAGTCTGGTTATTTTTTGACGATTTTGTGCAGTTTTAGGGGGGATGGGCCGGTTTTCTGGACCACTTTCTCCCTCATGTTTAGCCCCATTAATTTTCAGATGTTAAGATGTTTGCCTCATTAGTTAGTCGATTTTAAGACCTTTCGCCCCATTTCTTCGTCAATATTTAGACCTTTCGTGCTATTTAGGTGTCTATTTTTTCCCTGGCGAACGATAGTGAGCCTGTAATGTTGGAAGAACCGGCCTTCGGCCGGTACATTTTTCTACCGAAAAATGTACAAATTAATCTGGAAGGGGGATCTAATGGATGTTTTGTTTAAATTTGATGGAGGTCTAGGGAGGAAACTAGAAAAATAATGAATACATGCAAAAATCGCCCAAAAAGTGAACCATCTGTATTTAGTTTGTTCCCTAGACCTCCATCAAGCTTAAAATTACACCCCCTAGACCCCCTTTTAAGATAAATTTGTACATTTTTCGGTAGAAAAATGTCCCGGCCGAAGGCCGTTTCCTCATAAAATACAGGTTCGCTATCGCTCGCCAGGAAATAATCGACACCTAAATGGCACGCAATGTCTTAAAATTTACAGAAATAGGGCGAAACTTCTTAAAATCGCCAAAGTAATGGGGCGAACATCTTAAAATCTCAAAAGAAATGGGGCTAAACATGAGGGAGAAAGGGGTCAAGAAAAAAATCCCTCAAGTGGAAATCCCCCCTTAAGAAGAATTTGTGGTTGTCAAAATGGTTGGGTGAGATACTTCGAAGGCTGTTAATTGCTGGAGGCCCTTATTAAACTGAATATAATTGCTGGAGGCCCTTATTAAACTGAATATAATTGTTGGAGGCCCTTATTAAACTGAATATAATTGTTGGAGGCCCTTATTAAACTGAATATAATTGTTGGAGGCCCTTATTAAACTGAATATAATTGCTGGAGGCCCTTATTAAACTGAATATAATTGCTGGAGGCCCTTATTAAACTGAATATAATTGTTGGAGGCCCTTATTAAACTGAATATAATTGCTGGAGGCCCTTATTAAACTGAATATAATTGTTGGAGGCCCTTATTAAACTGAATATAATTGTTGGAGGCCCTTATTAAACTGAATATAATTGTTGGAGGCCCTTATTAAACTGAATATAATTGCTGGAGGCCCTTATTAAACTGAATATAATTGTTGGAGGCCCTTATTAAACTGAATATAATTGTTGGAGGCCCTTATTAAACTGAATATAATTGTTGGAGGCCCTTATTAAACTGAATATAATTGTTGGAGGCCCTTATTAAACTGAATATAATTGCTGGAGGCCCTTATTAAACTGAATATAATTGCTGGAGGCCCTTATTAAACTGAATATAATTGTTGGAGGCCCTTATTAAACTGAATATAATTGTTGGAGGCCCTTATTAAACTGAATATAATTGTTGGAGGCCCTTATTAAACTGAATATAATTGTTGGAGGCCCTTATTAAACTGAATATAATTGCTGGAGGCCCTTATTAAACTGAATATAATTGCTGGAGGCCCTTATTAAACTGAATATAATTGCTGGAGGCCCTTATTAAACTGAATATAATTGTTGGAGGCCCTTATTAAACTGAATATAATTGTTGGAGGCCCTTATTAAACTGAATATAATTGTTGGAGGCCCTTATTAAACTGAATATAATTGCTGGAGGCCCTTATTAAACTGAATATAATTGTTGGAGGCCCTTATTAAACTGAATATAATTGTTGGAGGCCCTTATTAAACTGAATATAATTGTTGGAGGCCCTTATTAAACTGAATATAATTGCTGGAGGCCCTTATTAAACTGAATATAATTGTTGGAGGCCCTTATTAAACTGAATATAATTGCTGGAGGCCCTTATTAAACTGAATATAATTGTTGGAGGCCCTTATTAAACTGAATATAATTGCTGGAGGCCCTTATTAAACTGAATATAATTGCTGGAGGCCCTTATTAAACTGAATATAATTGCTGGAGGCCCTTATTAAACTGAATATAATTGCTGGAGGCCCTTATTAACCCTCTCCGACATATGACGCGATTTTGAGCCTATTAGGGATACTTTAAAGCCTTTGTTACCATCAGGGGTATTTAGAAACCTTTAGTTTAGTTACTTCAACTTCTGCAGTTGTCTTTGAGTTAGCTGTGGGCAGAAACTAATTTTGGAGAGGTAGTTATAAGAGTGAGAGAACTCCATTTCTTATTGCTAATCTGGCAACCTCTGAGTCATATGTGCGTGAAAGGGTTAAACTGAATATAATTGCTGGAGGCCCTTATTAAACTGAATATAATTGTTGGAGGCCCTTATTAAACTGAATATAATTGCTGGAGGCCCTTATTAAACTGAATATAATTGCTGGAGGCCCTTATTAAACTGAATATAATTGCTGGAGGCCCTTATTAAACTGAATATAATTGTTGGAGGCCCTTATTAACCCGTCCAGCCCCAGCGACGCGTCTGACGCGTCGGCGATGTATGTAACGCACAGCCCCAGAGACGCGCCTGACGCGTCACCCTAATTGCGCCGACCGTAACCTCAGGTGTAGCCACTCAAGAGGGCTCAGATTTGTATGGGAACTGTATACGTATCCCACGCAACCGTGCCGATGGTTGAAAACTCTCAAAGTCCACGTGCGTGCGCGCGAGCGCGCAATAACCTGTTTTTTTGGGATAATTGCCTTCAATTTTTTACTCTTATAAAATCCGTTTTCGGGGGCTCTGTAGGACCATTTTTTAAGCTTTTTGAGCGGTTTTTCGTGGTTTTTCCTTCATTCCTAACCCATTCGCTATTGTTTCTGGAATAAAACCATTTTTTGAAAACCGGCCGGGTTCTGGTGCGCAAACATTACAAAACTAGCCGGGGCTCCACGGGTTAAACTGAATATAATTGCTGGAGGCCCTTATTAAACTGAATATAATTGTTGGAGGCCCTTATTAAACTGAATATAATTGCTGGAGGCCCTTATTAAACTGAATATAATTGCTGGAGGCCCTTATTAAACTGAATATAATTGATGGAGGCCCTTATTAAACTGAATATAATTGCTGGAGGCCCTTATTAAACTGAATATAATTGCTGGAGGCCCTTATTAAACTGAATATAATTGCTGAAGGCCCTTATTAAACTGAATATAATTGTTGGAGGCCCTTATTAAACTGAATATAATTGCTGGAGGCCCTTATTAAACTGAATATAATTGCTGGAGGCCCTTATTAAACTGAATATAATTGCTGGAGGCCCTTATTAAACTGAATATAATTGCTGGAGGCCCTTATTAAACTGAATATAATTGCTGGAGGCCCTTATTAAACTGAATATAATTGTTGGAGGCCCTTATTAAACTGAATATAATTGCTGGAGGCCCTTATTAAACTGAATATAATTGCTGGAGGCCCTTATTAAACTGAATATAATTGTCTAATAGTAGCCAGAGTAAAGTTAACCCCTTCATTACCGGTGTTGTCCTTTTAACTTAATTCTGGCTACTATTAGACGAGTTAATTCAGTTTAAAAAGGGCCTCCAGTAATTAACAAGCTTCGAACTATCTCGCCTAACCCTTTGCACTACCACTGATCCTTGTTAAACTGCACAAAATCGTCTAGATATAGATAAGAATACCACAGACGTCGCCGGTACAGCATGGGTTAAGGGGACAGTGGCTGTTTGTTTGGTCTATAAATTCATTTATTCATATATTATTTTAGTTTCCTCCCTAGACCTCCATTAAGCTTAGAAAAATACCCCCTAGACCCCCCCCCCCCCCCCTTCAAGATATATTTGTACATTTTTCGGTAGAAAAATGTCCTAAGGCCTCTCCTAAAATTACAGGCTCGCTCGCCAGGAAAAAATCGACACCTAAATGGCACGAAGGGTCCTAATATTGACAAAGAAATGGGGTGAAAGGTCATAAAATACCCAAACTAATGGAACCAACGTCTTAAAATCTCAAAATTAGTGGGTCTAAACATTAGGGAGAAGGGGGTCGAGAAAAACGGTGTCTCCCCTTAAAAGGACGGCACCGGAACTGAAAGAGTTAACCCGTTATGGTGGATACATACGGCAAGGTTCGTACCAGGTTCATTCATGTCTTGATAACTGTACAGTACCGGTATGTATGCCCCATTTCTTTGTCAATATTAAGACCTTTCGTCCCATGCAGGTGTCGAATTTTTTCCTGGCGAGCGAAAGCGAGCCTGTATTTAAAGAGGAATCGGTCTAGGGCCGGGACATTTTTCTACCGAAAAATGTACAAATTTATATCGAAGGTGGGTCTTGTGGGTGTTTTTTTAAGCTTGATAGAGGTTTAGAGAGCAAACTAAACCCCTTCCTTAAACCATTGAGCCGAACCAGTAAATTATGCTGCACAATACCGTCTGGGCTCCCTTAACCTGTTACGGTGCATGATATATACAGCAAGGTCCGTACCAGGTTCATGTCTTGGTAACTGTACAGTACAGGTATGTATGTATGTATGTATATGTATGTATGTATGTGTATTTATGTATGTGTATGTATGTATGTGTGTATGTATGTATGTGTATGTATGTGTGTATGTATATATGTATGTGTATGTATGTATGCATGTGTGTATATGTATGTATGTGTATCTATGCATGTATGTATGTAAGTATATGTATGTATGTATATATGTATGTATGTATCTGGAGTATGTGTACAGTCGGCCAAATAAGTGACGTCTCAGCACCAAGTATATTTTGTTCTATAATTGGTATTAGCCCTATCTGAACACGCTTTCTTCATTTCGAGTGAGATATACAAACAGATCCCTACACTTACCCATCCTACTCAACATCTGACAGACATTAATACAGCACAGAGCGAGCCAAACGTGATGACATGCGAGACATGACTTATTAGCGCTACCGTACATGTGTTATATAATATATGCATATATTTATAATAAATGTCCTGCTGTATCAATTTGGCCTGAAGAAGCTGCATTAATAAAAAAAAATAAATAAAAAAAAAAAATATTATAATATCTTCGCGTGGCATTTCTCTTACAACAGGTACGGATTTTAATTACGTATATGAAGGCGATTCATTCCTGGTCACCCCGTCAAGGATGAAGGCGTCTGACAATAGATAGATATATAGTATAAGTGTATCTATCTTTTGTATACATCTTTCCTCTCCGCTGCTATAATTTAAAAGTCATAGAAGCTATTATTTTCCCTTAGACAAATTAGGATCGACTTATACCTTATTGAGAGTTTAAGGTCTATGTCTATGAAACGTAATAGCTCCTCTCTCTCTCTCTCTCCGATCTTTGCCATTTCTCTTTCTTTAACCAGTGTTTGCAACTATCTCTCTCACTCTCACATACACGCACATACTCTCTCTCTCTCTCTCTCTCCGATCTTTGCCATTTCTCTTTCTTTAACCAGTGTTTGCAACTATCTCTCTCACTCTCACATACACGCACATACTCTCTCTCTCTCTCTCTCTCTCCGATCTTTGCCATTTCTCTTTCTTTAACCAGTGTTTGCAACTATCTCTCTCACTCTCACATACACGCACATACTCTCTCTCTCTCTCTCTCTCTCCGATCTTTGCCATTTCTCTTTCTTTAACCAGTGTTTGCAACTATCTCTCTCACTCTCACATACACGCACATACTCTCTCTCTCTCTCTCCGATCTTTGCCATTTCTCTTTCTTTAACCAGTGTTTGCAACTATCTCTCTCACTCTCACATACACGCACATACTCTCTCTCTCTCTCTCTCTCTCTCTCTCCGATCTTTGCCATTTCTCTTTCTTTAACCAGTGTTTGCAACTATCTCTCTCACTCTCACATACACGCACATACTCTTTCTCTCTCTGATCGTCGTATCTTAATTAAGGGGAGGCAGACCATTTTTCTGGACCCCCTTCTTCCTAATGTTTAGCCCCACTAGTTTTGAGATTATAAGACGCCCATTAGTTTGGCGATTTTAACACCTTTCGCCCCATTTCGTTGTCAATTTAAGACCTTTCGTGCCATTTGGGTGTCGATAATTTCCTGGCGAGCGATAGCGAACCTGCAATTTTAAGAGGAAACGACTTTCGGCCGGAACATTTTTCTACCGAAAAATGTACAAATTTATCTAGGGGGTGTTTTTCTAAGCTTGATGGAGGTCTAGGGAGGAAACTAAACAAATATATGAATAAATTAATTAATAGACCAAACAAACAGCCAGTCTCCCCTTAACCCCTTCAGCACGATGACTCCTTCTAACCTTGCAATCTGGCCAAAGTTAGACGATGTTGTGAAGTTTTAAGAAGGACCTACACGTTATTCAGAGCGTTTATTGAGATCGTATTTACCCCTTTGAGTCCTTGGGGTAGATTATAAGCTACAGACCATAAATCGTCAAACGTTAATCAGAATAATAATAAATACGAAGGGGTTTACTAGGGCAACACAGGAAAGTAAAGTCAAATTTAGTAAATACATATTTTAACCCTTTGAGTACCAGCGACGTGTGTTATATTTTAGTCTAGTTATATTTAGACAATATTATCCCGCTTAGGAAGAATCTGTGGTAGTTAGAAGGGTTGGTTGAGATAGTTGGGAGCCTTATTATTGCTAGAGGTCCATCCTAAGCTGAATAAAATCGTCTTATAGTTGCCAAAATACGATGAAGAGGACGTCCCTGGTACTGAATGGGTTAATCAAATAAGCCATAATGTTGTCTAAAGCCTGAGTCACACGAGCCGTTTTTCGAGCAATTTTTACGGGCAATTATGGTCTGGAAGCTTAACAAATTACTCATCATCAGAATTTAGCCGCCTAACATAATCTACCTTCAGTCTACTTACCGATCCTAATGCGAAAATGTCCCGAAATAATACGAGAACAAACTTGCTCAAGGAAAATTGACGGAAAAAGCGCTCGTGTGACAGCGGCTTAACGTTAGTCCGAATGATAAAGAAAAATGTTGTGTTTTCCTCTAACATTATACAGTGAGCAAGGGAATATTTTTTAGCTTTGAATATCTGTTAAACAGGAGAGATGGGTCGTTTTTCTGGTCCCCCTTGTTCCTCATGTTCCTCATGTTCCTCATGTTTACACGCATTAGTTTTCAGATTTAAAGACGGTTGCCCCATTAGTTTATAGATTTTAAAACCTTTCGTCACATTTCTATATCAATATCAAGACCTTTCGTGCTATTTAGGTGTCGATTTTTTTCCTGGCGAGCGATAGCGAGCCTGTAATTTAAAGAGAAAGCGGCCTTCGGCCGGGACATTTTTCTATCGAAAAATGTACAAATTTATCTTGAAGGGGGATCTAGGGAGTGTTTTTTTTAAGCTTGATGAAGGTCTATCGAGGAAACTACAATATATATATATATATATATATATATATATATATATATATATACCCCAAAATAAGCACTGTCCCCTTAACGTATGTATGTGCCTGAGGTCCTTTGTGTGGACCATTACTACAACAATGAACCGTAGACATGACAAATATACACTGTATACAGGGAGGGTTGAATTAATTGCCTCTTTGATTCCAAGTTATGTTAAGGGAGCTCAGACGGTATTGTGGTGCAGCATAATTTACTGGTTCGGCTCAATGGTTTAAGGAAGGGGTTTACTTTGCTCTCTAAACCTCTATCAAACTTTTAAAAAAAAACACCCACAACACCCCCCTTCGATATAAATTTGTACATTTTTCGGTAGAAAAATGTCCCTGCCGAAGGCCGATTCCATTTCAAATACAGGCTGGCTATTGCTCGCCAGGAAAAAAATCGACACCTAAATGGCACGAAAGGTCTTAATATTGGCAAAGAAATAGGGCGAAAGGTCTGAAAATCGCCAAACTAATGGGGCGAATGTTTTGAAATCTCACAACTAATAGGGCTAAACATGAGGGAGGAGGAGGAGGACTCGAAAAACCAACTGCCTCCCCTTAACATCTCCAAACTAATGGAGCGAAACAAACAGGGAAGATCCAAAAAAGATATGCCTCGGATCATATAGGGTTTAATTGAATATCATCACCAGATCGAAAGGGTTAACGCGATTTCAATACGAACCCGTTGTCTTCCTTGCACCCCCCACCCCCCACCCCCTTTTTTGTGTTAAGGGGGTGACCTGCTTTTTGTTATTTCTGTCCTTTTCTCTCTTTCTCTGGTTTGTATCCATTCGGCCCCATTCAGCCAACTATTTTAAGACGTTTATCCCCATCTAGGTGTCGATTTCTTCCTGGCGAGCGATAGCGAGCCAGCATTATATGAAGAAATCCGGCTTCGCCGGAGAAATTTTTCTATCGAAAAATGTACAAATTTAGCCTGCTGTCAACAACAAAAATAACAAATATGCTGGCTCGCTACCGCTCACCAGTAAAAAATTGACACCTGGATGGGGATAAACGTCTTAAAACAGTAGGCTGAATGGGGCCAAATGGATACAAGCCAGAGAAAGATAGAAAAGGACAGAACAAAAACAGGTCACCCCCCTTAACCAAATGTATTGAAATATATTCTATTCACATCAGGAGCCGGGTGAACGAGTCTTCAATAATCTTCATATTTGTTATTGTTATTCAGGGGGGTCACCTGCTTTTTTTTTTCTCTCTTTCTCTCCTTTTCTCTCTTTCTCTGGCTTGTATCCATTCGGCCCCATTCAGCCAACTGTTTTAAGACGTTTATCCCCATCCAGGTGTCGATTTTTTCCTGGCGAGCGATAGCGAGCCAGCATTGTATGGAGAATTCCAAGCTTCGCCGTAGCCATTTTTATATCGAAAAATTTACAAATTTAGCTTGTTGTCAAAACAAAAATACATATATGATGGCTCGCTACCGCTCGCCAGGAAAATAGACACCTGGGTGGGGATAAAAGTCTTAAAACAGTAGACTGAATGGAGCCGAATGGATACAAGCCTAAGAGAGAGGGAGACAAAGAGAAAAAAAGCAAGGTGGGCTCCCTTTTCTCCTTGAGGATTATGAGTTTATTTTGCCTTTCATAAGACGAGTTTATATAGCTTGGGGAAGGATCTTGGGTGAGGGCTGGTCCTATCCAGAGTGAGGTTTGGCATCCTCTACCCAACCTTAGCCGTTATTGTCTGTTTCTTATAGCCTACTCTCCTACTTTTCTTTCAGGGGGCGAGGGCTAGGAATTCGCCCCCCCCCCCCCCCCCCCTCCACCTTGTAGACTTCACCTACTAGACGAGACCGAGGGAGGTGGGGGGGGGGGGGGGGGAGTGGGGGTGGACGCGAAAGTGGTCCCGGACCCATAGAATTGAAACTTTAAATGTTGTTTCTGTTCGGTCTCTGTCTCGAGTCGGCCATCTGTGCCTGAGTACATACATACATACATACATACATACATACATACATACATACATAGGAAGGATCTGTGGACATATAAGGGGAGATGGGTCGTTATTCTGGTCCCCTTTCTCATTCGTGTTAACCCCATTTTTTTTGAGATTATAAGACGTTCGGCCCATTAGTTTGACGATTTTAACACCTTTCGCCCAATTTCGTTGTCAATTTTAAGACTTTTCGTGCCATTTTGGTGTCGATTTTTCCTGGCGAGCGATAGCGAGCCTGTAATGTTAAGAGGGAATGCAATACTTGAAGGGGGGTTTAGGGTGTGCGTGTGTGTGTGTGTGTGTGTTTTTTTTTTTTTTTTTTTTTTTTTTTTTTAGCTTGATGTAGGTCTAGCGAGGAAACTAAGAAATAAAGGAATACATGAATGAATAGACCAAAAATACGGTCTTTCCCCCCATAACCCTCTGACTTTCATAATTATACCCTCTCTAATCCAAATAAAATCGTCTACTAAGAGCCAGAAACTAAGAATAAATTCCTCCTCTTATCCTATCTATCTATCTATCTATTGCCAGACGCCTTACTCCCCTTACGAGGGTGGTGTGACGCATGTCCAGTGTGAGCATGCTGTACAGAACGCCTAGTCATGCCCCACTCTCGCTAGGATCGTCAGGGCAGGAACTTTGGCTGTAGTCTATGTAGAGTTTCCTAACTTAGTTCATGTGAGCCGTTGTACTATAAGTATTATGAATATGTATTTTGTTTTCATCTGAGTCAACGAGTTCTATTTTATATCATTAGTTATAAGTATTGTGTATAAAACTTATTTGTAATGATGAGAGGAGAGAGAGAGATTACGTAATGGGGGTCAGTGGGTGCGCCATGCGGGAGGTGGGCCTAACTCACTAGCACTCCCCCCCTCCCCCCTCCCCTCAGTGCGTGGGAAAGCCTTTGTCTATCCCAGATTGAGAGAGAGCGATTACGTAATGATTGTCAGTGGGCGGTCCTTAGTAGTTCACGTTGGGCTCACAGGACCGCCCACTGACAATCATTACGTAATCGCTCTCTCTCAATCTGGGATAGACAAAGGCTTTCCCACATTGAGAGAGAGCGATTACGTAATGATTGTCAGTGGGCGGTCCTTAGTAGTTCACGTTGGGCTCACTAGAGGGCCGAGTATAAAAAGGGAAGTCTCGCCACATTTTCTTCAGAACTCATTAGGCAGAGCGACTTCTCATTTCCCTTGCTAACTATATATATTCTTCTGACTGATGTGAACTTTCTCTACTATCTTTACAGCCTTTTTTCCTCTTTTCCCTACCCTTTTTAACTTCCATGGTCCCGTTGGTGCAGAGCTAGTCAGCCAACGTATTATCGCTTGAGTTCTCACGAGATATATGCCTATTAGATAGCCTATTTTGGAAGGGTTAACTTAGAATAGGATTGATTAATGTTTGTTGCACTCGTATATGCATTTCCCTGTGTGTTATTATTATTGTTCCTGTTTTCTGCTGGTCTAGGTAATGCTAGACTGGGATAGGGCTACTGGTGTTGTGATTTCCGATGTGTACTAGATTTTGTTGAACCTGTACAATCGCAACGGAGACGTGGGAAGCCTAGGTGGTCTTTCTGACTGTGTACCTTGTGAGTTTAGCACTGTGTTGCGAGTGAGGGCTTTTGCCTCTGCCACCCAACACTGTGCTAACTCGTTTGCTTTGACTTTGAGAGGGTCGCCAGGAGAGAACCAGATACTAGCGATCTGGATCTCTCAAGAGAGCACCCCGTCAATTAACGTAATTTGGCCGCACAGCCTTAAGGACTTCGCTAGGCTACGAGCCGCTTGCTCAGCCATTGTTTCCTAGCCTACTACATCCCAGCTAGACTTTACTAGATTAGCAGATACAGAATAGTATTGAAGCTTTCCTTATGTATGATATTGTTTATGCACTATTGATTTCATGTGTTGCACGCTTGGCTACTTTAGTGATTAGTGGCCCACGAGCACAATCCGAGTAGGCTATTGCCGGTGCATTTGCGGAGTACTTCTTTTTAATGTTTGCCATTTACTATTGCATATTCCTTTAATTATTCTTATGCCAATTTAAACCTTTAACAATATTTAATTGCCAGTGTTTTGCTTATTGAATTGCTGTTCAAAATCTGATACGTACTTCTTACGAGCATCCGAGAAGCATCTAACTTTTTCAGAAGATTCCTTGCTCGATGCTCAAGGACTATTAATTAACGTAACGTAATAGTGCCGATCCGAAGTAGAGGGTGGAGGACTTCTTAAGTTCTTAGTCAAGGGTGGATTACTTCGGCTTCGGCCAACACTATTCTTTGGTGTTGTTGTTTCTTACTTCTTTGTTTGATTGTTGACCAGACTAAATAATTCCTGTCTCTTTATTAGTCTGTTGTTGAACACTAGTACCGAGTTCTTGTATACCCCGTTATAGCAGATTGAACTCTGGAGGGTATTGGTGTTTTTTGTTCGGCTGGCAGTACTCAGGGGTTGGGATCGTGTGTTTCCGTTGTGGCAGCGAGCTGTACTCGAGTCCTGATTGAGAGCCCTTGTGTACCCGAGTGCCAGGTCGTAACAAATGGCGACCTTGCTTAGGATTTTGTGAACAGTATAAATTTTTGCAGAGTTGTACAACATTTGTTTGTTTGTATTTTAGCGTGCATATTGAAGAATTTTTTTTTTTGTATGGCAATTAGTAGAGCATTTAAGAGACTCCAGTTAATTTAGTAATTAGTGCTTGCATAGGAAGTTTAACACTTTTGTCTCGAGAATTTTTTTGTGGACTTCAGTATGCCGTGCCCTAGCACTGACGATGAGCGAGAGATGCCATTTGAAGAGGTGCCGTTAGTAACCAGTGAGGAGGATGCTAGAGTTTTTGTGAGTAAGCGGTACCACGTGACGGAGGAGAGGCTGACTGGGGTGGATGTTTATGGCTTGCACCTGATAGCCAAGGTTTTGGGCATTTCCAATGTAGTAGGGATGTCCAAGGGGGAGCTGATTTCCTGGGTGTTGCGTGGGCGACATGGGGTTTCGGAGGAGAGGGCGTTTGGGGGGGTTCCTCCCCAGATCCCCTCTCACTCGACTCCCACAGTGCCGTCCACTCAGTTACCGGAGGTTAGCACTCTCCCACAGAGGGATGAGAATTGGCACATTGGAGTGCCCTCGGGTGGTGCACATGGTGGTTCCCCAGTTTTTGCCCCCCCTCCTTCAGTAGTGGCAGCTCCCTCTTCCTGCCTGTCTCCAGATATGGTATTTAGACTTGAGCTTGCTAAGATGGAGAATGAGACTAGGAGGCATGAGGCTGAGCTTAGGTACGACTCAGAGAAATATTGTGCTAAATTAGATTTAGATAAGACTCGTGCAGAGTCGACAGGGACTCGGATGGGCCGTGAGGGCCAAGTAAGAGAACAGTCCTTGGCCCACTTAGTCAAATTGGTGCCGGTATTTAGTGAAACTGAAGTCACAGAATTTTTTAATCGTTTTGAGAAGAAGTGTAGGGAGCATAATTGGCCTGAAGAGAAGTGGGCAGCTCTAGTCTCCTCAAGACTCGTACTCGTACTCTAGGTACTAGGTACTAGGTATCGGTATAATAATCGGTATAATAATATAGGTAATCGGTATAATAATCGGTATAATCGGTACTAGGACCAATTATCTTTCTAATTTACATCAACGACATAGATGAGGGTCTCACCTGTACAATCTCGAAATTTGCTGACGATACAAAAATTGCAAATAGCGTACTCTCAAAAGAACAAGTTGACGATATGCAACACAATCTAGATAAATTGTCATGTTGGGCCCAAATTTGGCAAATGAGTTTCAATGCGGATAAATGTAAAGTACTACATATCGGATACCTAAATGAGAAAGCAAACTATTCGATGAATGGCACTCAGCTTAAGAATGTAAACAAAGAAACCGATCTGGGAGTAACAATATCGAGTAACCTAAAACCGAGTCAACAATGTTCAGAAGTTGTTAAGAAGGCAAACAAAATAATTGGCTTTATAGGCAGGTCATTTGAGCATAAATCCAAAGATGTTATCCTAACCCTTTATAATTCCTTAGTCCGCCCTCTTCTGGAATACTGCGTTCAATCCTGGTGCCCTTATTACCAAAAAGATATAAACAAGCTAGAACGAGTTCAACGTAGAGTTACCAAAATGATACCTAGCCTAAAGAACAAACCATACGAAGAGCGTCTTAGAGAATTAAATCTATTTCCTTTAACCCAGCGCAGATTAAGAGGCGACTTAATTCAAGTGTTCAAAATCATCAAAGGCATCGACAATATGAACTGTAGTAAGTACTTCACTATCGACCAATCTAATTACACGCGGGGAAACGGTTGCAAAATTATTGGTAAATCTTTTAACTCACACGAATCTAAGAATTTCTTCTTCAATCGAGTTGTCAACTTGTGGAATGGGCTTCCCCGAGACGTTATAGACTGCAGCACCGTTGATTCATTTAAACTCCGCTTAGACAAATATCTCGCATCAAACCCGCGACTGACTGCGTTTGTAAATGAATAACTTTATTGTATACCCCCCTCAGTTACTAACCCATCTGTCCCCTACTAACTTCCTAATCCTGCCACGGACATTAGTTCTAGGGCAGTAGTTCCCTTTCCAATGTTCCCTTACCCACTCTAAACCACTGTTTGGACACTTGATCCTCAGTGTTTTGGAGGACAAGCAGCCTAGAAGGGTCACTAGACCTGTTGTTGCTTGATTTCCTTTGTACTCCTTTGTACTCCTTTGTAAGACTTACGGGTAAGGGTCTGAAGGCTTATGATGCACTGCCTTTAGAGTCTTGCATTGACTACCCAGAATTGAAGAGAGCTGTCCTACGGGCATACGAGTTGCAACCGGAAACATATCGATTGAAGTTTCGGGGTGTTACAAAGACTAGGGAGGCGACCTTTCTTGAACATGCCCGGGACTTAAAAGATGCACTTACAAACTGGACACGTTCTGAGAAAGCTGAGACGGCCGAACAGTTGACCGAGCTGTTTCTGCTCGAGCAGTTTTATAAGTGTACTGGTGCAGAAATGACTTTAACTATTAAAGAAAAGAACCCAAAAACTCTACAGGAGGCAGCTGAGATGGCTGACCTCCGGCTATCACTAATTCGTGGGTGCGGGTCTGCCCAGCGTAGTGAGGCAGGTAACAAGGGGCGTGACGCCCCACCCCCCCGAGTTAGTGATATACCTTATGCAAACAAGTACAAGAGCCATGATACCAAGACTGACCACAAGACTAGCACCGTCCCATTTAAGAAGGGGCCGGGCCCTTCCCAGTACCAAGGGAAGCCCAAAGGGGAGTTGGAGTGTTATCATTGTCATGAAAAGGGGCACTTTGCAAGAGTCTGTCCTAGCAAACCACCTACAGCAGCTGTGTCTTTGGCCTGCAACATTGGTGTGTCTCCGAAGTCATCTGAGTTTGCCCGGGGCAGTTCGTCAGAGGCTGAGGCACAGCCAATGCAGAAGCACCTGGGAGGCTCGAACCCTGCTCAGGATGTTTTTTGCGACCATAGAGGGCGGGGTTGCGTGATGTGGGCGGGGCGCAAGCATGGAGTAGAGGTCTTGCGTGATACAGGTGCTTCCCAGACTCTGATGAATAACTTGACTGGCTACCCTATAAATGCGGCTCGGGTGGTAGTGGTGCAGGGTATTAATGCAACTCGGTCATACCCGCTGGTGCGGTTGGAGTTGGAGGTGGATGGTGTGGCACGTGAATTGGATGTCGGGATTGTGGAGAAACTGCCAGTGGAGGGCGTCGACCTTCTTCTCGGCAACGACTTTGCAATGCCCGCTTCTGAGGTTCTACCCTTAGTCGTTGCCGAGAGGCCGGCCGACGTGAGTAGGGAAGAGCAAGAGTGGGTTGAGCGGTGCCAGACACAACCCATGGCGTGTGTTGTCACCCGAGCTCGGGCAGCTAAAGTGTCACAGCCTAGTCCTCCGTCTTCAGACCAGCGGAGGAACGATCAACAGGAGGAGGCTAAAGCAGGAGTTGGTTTTAAGAGTTTTGACTCGGCGGCTCTCCCGGGTGATTCAGTATTGGCACCTATGTTAGAGTCTGGAGAGGCCCCAGGACCTGTCACAGCTAGTGAGGAGGTAGGGCAGGAAGAGACTCCGAGGCAGCAACGTTACACACGGAGAGAAAAAAGGGTTGCTCAGTTTGATATTGGGGGAGGACTTGGGTTGCTTCGGAAGCATCTAGACAGGTTGGTTCCTTCAGATATTTGTAAACTGCAGTTGGAGGATCCGGAAGTTCAGAAGTGTGGTAATGGTGCTGTCGAGATCAAACACGAGGACGGGGAAGCATGTCATGTGAACCTGTTGGAGGAGTTTGTGAGGCAACCACCTGAGCAGCCTGCTGTCCCTGCGTTGGTCTGCCGCGGCCAAGGTGGAGAAGGAGAGGGGGGCAGTAGGGCACAGGTGGAGGAGAGTAGGAATTGTCATGTCTCGGCGGAGCAGTGGGCGGGGGACACGAGTCTGGTGGCTGTGGAAGCGCTAGAGCACCTGCCTGAGCAGCAGTGTGCAGCACTCCAGCACCAGCTCGGTTCATACCCCACTGGTCGTGCCGAGCCCCTGAGTCTCACAACTCGGGCGGTGCAAGATGTTCCGCGGGCAGGTCACGTGAATGTTGAAAGACCGTTAGCCTCGTTGTTTCGGTGGTTCAAGGTGGGCGACGAGGCTTTGGCATGGTTGCCAGGTCAGGGTCGACCCATGGCTGCCAAGGGTGGTGGTCAAAAGGAGGACATTGAGCAGATTGGTGAGGTTGGCTGTGGAGTGGATGTGCCCGGTCGTCACATAGCCTCCCAATGCTGCTCTAGTCTAATGCAACAGCCCTACCATAGACCGACTGTATCTGGCCATGTCTCTAAAAGCGGTGATGCTGAGCAGGCAGATGTCGTCACAAGGAATGCGGGGGTGCGCATGTACGGTATCGGCGGGGAAGCCTTAGCAATAATGAACTATGGGAGTGACTGCACAGGTGGTACTGATTGTCCCTCTCATGACCTGGCTGTTCTAGGGACGAAGGTGGAGAAGGAGGGAGACTACAGGTTAGAAGCTGCGGTCTCGGCTGGGTTGTGGGAGGGCACTAGGCATGTTGTTCGTGGAGACAGTGCAAGGCAGTTGTTTACTAGGCTATGGCAGTACTTTCGCATGTTTGTTGCTTCTCCAGGCCTGATGTACGGGGTAGAATCCGACATGCAGGCTGGAGATAGTGCAAGGCTCAGTTTAATTCCCTACCGTATAAATCCTGCTCGACAGCCTATGGTGCAAGCAGAGCTGGATTACGTGTGGACGAAGGGTCTGAGGGATAAGGAATGTCGTGAGTGGTCGTTGCCTGTAACTTTGCAACCGGTGTTAAGTGGCAAGATCAGTGAGTGTGTTGATTGCGAGAGTGTGTGTGCATTATCCCTGACAGACGCCTATACCTTATCAAGAGTTGACGACACCATAGACCGCCTCGGGGCTGCATCGCCTATCACGAAAGTAGATTTAGTAAAAGGTTACTGGCAAGTACCTTTGTCCGAGCGTGCTAAAGAGGTATGTGGTTTTGTTGTGGACGGGAGTGCCTACCGGTGCAATGTTATGCCTGACGGACTTAAGAATGCACCAGCAACGTTTCAGAACCTGATGAATGAAGTGGAAAAGGACGATGATGGGCTGGAGCATCCTGTTAGTTTCTGCTCGGAGAAGTACAATTCGGCCCGGGGGAGCTGCTCTGTTGTCGAGGAGGAGCTGCTGGCGGTTGTGCTTGCGCTGGGGCATTTCGAGGTCTATGTTCCAGCCTATGGTCCGGTCGTTGTAGTTTACCCAGATCATCACCCTCTCAAGATCTTGGACCAGTTTCACAATCGGAATATGAGGCTGACCAGGTGGTCACTAAGGTTATTGGTATATAACCTGGACATACGCCATATTGCCGGTTGTGACAACTTGGTTGCAGATGGTCGTTCAAGGGTATATGATCCTGGGTAGATTGACACACGGGTAGCCTCCTGCTTTAGTTTGAATAGTATTTTGCGCTTGGTGCTTGTTGGCTCGCGGTTGTAGCCCAGCGTATTGGGTCGTAAAGCAGGAGTTGAGCGTTTGGTATAGAAGAAAATAGGCTGCCCTTATAGTGCAGCCGGGAAAAACATATTAAAATATAAAAAATCATAAAAAAACTCTTTCTTTTGATATAGATAATTGTATAAGTTTGTCATAGCCTATAGAGTTTGAGTAGTCCACGAACTATCAAACGGCTGAGCTGCTGTAAGCTCGCTCTGGGAGCATGATATTGTGTCTTTTTGCTATTGTTGGGAGGAGTTATAAAATGTGATTTTTTTTTTTTTTTTAATAATAAGATGTGTTTTAGTGATAAACTCAGCTTTGTTTTAGTGCCATGCGGTCGCTGGGTGTGAGGGGCTTGATGGGGTTTTGTGTTTGTCAGATTTTAGCTCAGGGTTGAGCAAGTAAAATCTTGGGGGAGGTGTGACCAGGGGCGTAACTGGCTCCCAAAAGTTTGGGGGGATAATGTAGTGGCAGGCGAGCGAAGCGAGCTGTTCAGCTGGGGGGTCTGGGGGGGCGCTGTGAGCCCCCCCCGAATTTTTTTGAAATTTGAGCTCATTTTAGGAGCATTGTGAGGGCTATTTGGAGTGGTAAACTTAATAATATGGGTGGTTTAACAATAAGCATCTGAAAGCAATTATGTGACATATGCATGGATGCCATGAAATATTTGGTTACATGCTTACCCTAGAATTATAGAACTTTGACTCAATAGTGGTAATGATGATGATGGTGATGATATAAAATAAATGCTATACTATCCACCTGGAGCATTAATTGTACAGTACATATATGAAACGTTTGGCATGCCGCATTCAAGAACGAAAAAAATTGCAGAAATAAATTAATCTTTCATTTTCATAGATAATTATAGTAATTAAATATATAATGAATAAATATTCACGATACTTTATAATATAATTAATGATTAACTATGTTCCTACAAACTCTACATACATTTTGTTCAGAGGTTAAAAGAAAACTTCCGAACAGTTTTAACTTTTAAGGGGTAACAACTCTATTTTCCGTGCTCTGATATTTTAGAACTTAGAAGCATGATAACGGTGATATAATTAATATTTTATCTATCTATCTATCTATTGCCCGACGCCGTGATCCCCGAAGGGGTGGCCACGAACGAACCGCCCCCATGCACCTCTGTCCCCAGTCAGTCGACGCCCCTCCCCCCAACCAGCACCGCCTTCATTCATGTAGTTCCTCACTCCATCCTTCCACCTCACATTCGGTCTACCTCTCCCCCTCTGTCCCTCCACCTCGCTCTCGTACACCCTCTTAGTCATTCTCTCGCTTTCCATACGTTCCATATGGCCGAACCATCTCAAGTTGTTCCTTTTCACACTTTCCAGCACATCTACCTCCACACCACACCTCCTTCTTACTTCCTCATTAGTCTGTCTATCCCTCCATGTAATTCCGCACGCACTCCTTAAGTAATTCATTTCCACTGCTCTCACTCTTGGTCTGAGTCTCTCAACCAACGTCCATGCTTCACTTCCGTAAGTCAGTGTCGGGATTACCACACTGTCATGCAAGGACTTCTTCACTTCCATACTGACCACCCTATTTCTTGTTACTGCTTTTAGCGTTCCTACAACCCTCTTCCCCTGTTGTACCCTCTCCCGCACCTCTTCATCCATAGTCCCATCTTTACTCAACACACTGCCCAGATACTTAAAAGAGTTGACGATCTCCATAGCCTGACCGTTCAGCTTCACCTCACACTCTGTGACTTCACCCCTTTCGAAGACCATAACCTTGCTCTTCCCCGTATTTACCTTCAAATTCCGTTTTTCGCACACTGTTCCAAACTCATTTACCAGACCCTGCAACTCCCATTCATTATCACTCATCAGAACTGTATCATCCGCAAACAGCAGTATAGGTAGCTTCCACTCAATTCCCTCCCTTTTCAGCGATACACCAACATCCACTGCTCTTGATAGTATTTCTTTCATAACTCCATCCATATATACAGTAAACAACCACGGGGACATCACACACCCCTGTTTCAAACCAACATTCAGGTCAAAGAACTCGCTCTGCTCACTCTCCACACGTACTGCCGCCTTTGCACCCTCATACATGCTCTTCACTGCTTTCAGCAACTTGCCCTCTACTCCGTATATTCTAAGTACTTTCCACAAACCTTCTCTATCCACTCTGTCATAGGCCTTCTCCAAGTCCATAAAGGCAACATACACCTTTTGTTTCTTCTCCAGATACTTCTCCACAACACAATTCAGGGTAAAAATCTGATCTACACATCCTCTTCCCTTCCTAAAGCCTCCCTGCTCGTCGCCTATCCATTTCTCCGTTCTCACTCTCACTCTCTCAATCACTACCCTACTGTATACCTTCCCTACTACGCTTAGAAGACATATTCCTCGGTGGTTACCACACACTCCTCTTTCCCCTTTGCCCTTATATAGGGGGACTATTATGCCAGTCTTCCAGTCATCGGGTGCACTCCCCTTCTCCCATGCTAGTTTGCACATTTTCCATACCCATTCTATCACTATCTCACCACCATACCTCAACATTTCCCCACACACTCCATCTGTTCCTGGTGCTTTCCCCAACTTCACTCTTTTCATGGCTTCCCACACTTCTGACCTCCTGATCCCCACCTCCTCCTCCACTACTTCTCTTCTTCTCCCTCCCATACCATATCCAGCTATGTTTGCTGGCTCTTCATTCCTTTCATTTAGCAACTCACTGAAGTACTCCCTCCATCTTTCGACTCTCTCTTGCTTCTCGGCTAGCATTCTCCCATTCTTATCTTTCACACCCTTACTGTTTCCCTTGCTACCTTCCCTAACTTTCTTGACTTCTTTCCAGAACAGTTTCTTACTCTCCCTCCATTTTACACTCAGATTCCTTCCAAATTCCTCATCTACTCTTCTCTTACTTTCCTTCACTACTCTCTTCACCACCCTCTTACTCTCCACGTACCTCGCTCGTTTCTGTCTCTCGGAATCTTCATTCCCTCTACTACCCAACCACTCTCTATATGCTTTCTTCTTTTCTTCCACAGCTATTCTTACCTCTTCTGTCCACCATGCTGTACCTTTCACTCCCCTCCCTCTTCTCCTCACTCCACACACCTCCTCACATGCTGCACAGATCTCATCCTTAAACACCTTGCTCATCTCCTCCACTTCCTCCATAACTTCCAGGTCGAACCCACCTAGTCGTCTTTCCACTGCTCTCCTATACTCCTCCCTGATTTCCTCCTCCTGCAACCTCTCCACCCTCCTCACCATTCCACCCTCCTCTCGCCTCCCTCCAGCTCTCCTCACCCACTTCTTTTGTATCCTAACCTTAGCTACCACTACATAATGATCAGACAGACCCCTCCAATACCGCTATACACCCTAGCATCCATCACAGATTTCTTCATTCGTTCATCCACACATACAATATCAATCAAAGACTTTCGTTCCACCACTGTCTTTTCCTTCATCGTCAACATCCGTTTCCACGTGTACCTGTGGATCATTCTGTGTCGGAAGAAGGTGTTGGCTATCCACAGCCTCCTCCCCACACATACGTCCACAAGTGCACTACCATTCCCATTCACCTCTGATGGTACCCCCCACTCTCCCACCACTGTAATGTAACCAATGTAAGTAGCGGGGTACCCCAGGGATCGGTACTAGGACCAATTCTCTTTCTAATTTACATCAACGACATAGATGAGGGTCTCACCTGTACAATCTCAAAATTTGCTGACGATACAAAAATTGCAAATAGCGTACTCTCAAAAGAACAAGTTAACGATATGCAACACAATCTAGATAAATTGTCACATTGGGCCAAATTTGGCAAATGAGTTTCAATGCGGATAAATGTAAAGTACTACATATCGGATACCTAAATGAGAAAGCAAACTATTCGATGAATGGCACTCAGCTTGAAGAATGTAAACAGAGAAACCGATCTGGGAGTAACAATATCGAGTAACCTAAAACCGGGTCAACAATGTTCAGAAGTTGTTAAGAAGGCAAACAAAATAATTGGCTTTATAGGCAGGTCATTTGAGCATAAATCCAAAGACGTTATCCTAACCCTTTACAATTCCTTAGTCCGCCCTCTTCTGGAATACTGCGTTCAATGCTAGTGCCCTTATTACCAAAAAGACAAACAAGCTAGAACGAGTTCAACGTAGAGTTACCAAAATGATACCTAGCCTAAAGAACAAACCATACGAAGAGCATCTTAGAAAATTAAATCTATTTCCTTTAACCCAGCGCAGATTAAGAGGTGACTTAATTCAAGTGTTCAAAATCATCAAAGGCATCGACAATATGAACTGTAGTAAGTACTTCACTATCGACCAATCTAATTACACACGGGGAAGCGGTTGCAAAATTATTGGTAAATCTTTTAACTCACACGAATCTAAGAATTTCTTCTTCAATCGAGTTGTCAACTTGTGGAATGGGCTTCCCCGAGGCGTTATAGACTGCTGCACCGTTGATTCATTTAAACTCCGCCTAGACAAATATCTCGCATCAAACCCACGACTGACTGCGTTTGTAAATGAATAACTTTATTTTATCCTCCCCTCAGTTACTAAACCATATGTCCCCTACTAACTTCCTAGTCCTGCCACGGACATTAGTTCCAGGGCAGTAGTTCCCTTTCCAATGTTCCCTTACCCACTCTAAACCACTGTTTGGACACTTGATCCTCAGTGTTTTGGAGGACAAGCAGCCTAGAAGGGTCACTAGACCTGTTGTTGCTTGATTCCCTTTGTACACTCCCTCAACTTTCCTATCACCCACCTTACCATTCATATCCCCAATCAGAAATATTCTTTCGTTCTTGTCAAACTTCTCCAGACACGCCTCCACATTCATCCAGAACTCCTCTTTCTTTCTTTCAAGTATATCCTCTGTCGGGGCATACACGCATACAATCACCCACGTTTGTATTCCTACTTTCATTCTCACCCACACAATCCTTGAACCCACAGACCCATACTCTCTTACACATTCCTTCCATTTGCTACTTACAAACAAACATGCACCTTCTCTCGCTGTTCCGTCACTCACTCCAGCACACACACCCATTCCACACTCCCACTCTCTCACATCTGAACCTTTCCATTTGGTCTCTGTCATTCCACATACATCCAGCCTGGCATTCACTAACACTTCCAGAACCTCTCTCTCTTTTGTGCAATCATTCATGCCACTAACATTCCACGTAGCCATTCTCAGAATGTCCGAAGGAATGTCCTTAGTCGGTCGTGGTTCGTCAACGTAGGTTCCGCCCGCATCAGAGGCTGTTCGTTCGTTTTTCTTTGCTTAGATATTTGTTCCGGGTGGGGGTCGCAAGCCCACCGACCCAACCTCTTTAGTCGCCTCTTAAGACACGCAGAAGGCACGTGGGGCATATTCTATTCCCTAACCCCCTGGGGTAAAGTTGAATACTATCGTTTAATGCTAGCCAAAAGAAACTAATTAAACTTGTCATAATCCTCAATTGGTTAAGGGAGCCCACCTCGCTTTTTTTCTCTTTCTCTCCCTCTCTCTTTGGCTTGTGGTTTGTATCCATTCGCCTCCATTCAGCCTACTGTTTTAAGACGTTTAACCCCATCCAGGTGTCAATATTTTCCTGGCGAGCGGTAGCGAGCCAGCAAATATATGTTTTGTTTTGACAGCAAGCTAAATTTGTGCATTTTTTGATAGAAAAATGTCTCCAGCGAAGCCGTATTTCTCCATACAATGCTGGCTCGCTATCGCTCGCCAGGAAGAAATCGACACCTGGATTAGGATAAACGTCTTAACCCTCTCACATCCTTATGACGCAGAGGTTGCCAGATTAGAAATAATAAATAGAGTTCTCTCACACTTATAATTAGCTCTCCAAAATTAGTTTTCTGCCCACAGCTAACTCAAAGACAACTGCAGAGGTTGAAGTAACTAAACTAGTTTCTAAATACCCCTGATGGTAACAAAGGCTTTAAATTATCCCTAATAGGCTCAAAATTGCGTCAAGTACATGAGAGGGTAAAAACAGTTGGCTGAATGGGGCGGCGTTTTTACGAAAGCGGGGATGGGCATATTAAAAGCGCGGCGGTTTATATACGAAAGCGCGGATTTTTTTTATATCAAAAGCGCGGCTGAATTTTGTATCATTTGCGCGTTTTTCACTCATCTGGAAGTCAGATTGTGTAGCAGTTCTTTATTGATCGCTCACCCCTTCTGTTATGCCCCTTTCACACATACAGGACTCGGGCGCCGAATGCAGCAGAAAGCAACCGAATAGCGACTCTGCTGCATGCGGCATCAAGTCGGCACCTATTCCTACCCATGCGGCTGTAGTCGTCTGTAGTCTGGTGAAGTCCGGGCAATGCGTGTCAAGTCGCGGTCCGCGACGAAAATGTTTGTCAGTTTTGAAATTTGGGCCAGACTTGAAATTTGTCTGGTGGATGCGGGGAGTAGTCTGCTCTAGTCGGCGCTAGTCGTACCAAGTCTTCTGTATGCGGCTGTAGTCCTTGTGTATGTCGGCTCGAATTGTGTATCATGTGTAGCATAAAGACTACTGCCGCATACACCAGAGTACAGCCGCCGGACACGAGTACAACCGAAAAAGTCTGCTGAAGTCTGCTGAAGTCTTGTGCATAAATTTGCATAAATTTGCATAAAAAAATTAAAAATTATGCAAAAATATGAGTCATAAGAGTACAACAGACAACAGCGGAATTCATCCGCATGCAGCCGCATACAGCAGACTCCAACCACATTGACAGGAGTGCAGACGTATGACAACACCCGGAACCCAATGTGGCAGAAGAGTCGAGCCAACTTGAGCAGACAACAGAAACCTCCAACCGACAACACCCAACTCGAACCGCAAACAGCCGCATCAAGCTGACCAAAAAAAATTAAAAAAAATTCCCAACCACAGAACGGCGATACGGCCCCTATATATAGGCCCCACGCAGTGCACTTGACCCAGTATTCGACGAGATCACCCTCTTCCACTCTCCTTCTCATTCTCCTCCCTTCCTCCCTTCTCCTCCTCTCTGCTTCTCATTCAACTCCCTCCCTCTCTTCTCCTCCTCCTCTTGCTTCTCATTCTCCTTCCCTCCCTTCTCCTCCTCATTCTCCTCCCTCCCTTCTTTTCCTCCTCTCTCCCTACTTTTCCTCCTTCTCCTCCTGTCTTCGTTCTTTTCCTCCTTCTTCCTCCCTTCTTCTCATCCACCTCTTCCCTCCCTCACTACCTCCCTACTACCCCCTGTTCTTCTCTTCCTACTCTCTTCCCTCTCATTTAACCCGCTGAGTGCCAGCCAATTTTGACGGTGTGCTTCTGCCAGTGCCAGATTTTTTTTTGTTTTTTTTTTTGGGGGGGGGGCTAAATCTATCAAGTTGGGAGAGAAAGGAAGGATAATGGTAAAAAAACACTCCCCTCGCCAGAAAACAGGTCTCCGATGGTCCCGAAAGTAGCTGAAAAGACACTATAGACTACAGAGACTTTTATGGTATCGGAATGTATGGGTGGGAGGGTGGTTTTGGGGTTGATGGGGGGAAGGTAGAAGGGTAATTGACTTGTGTTTTGACAGATATGAAGCCGATTGGTGAGGTACTTTCGCCACCACGGATTTTCCTTTTTTTCCTTTTCTTCGTACGGATACGCTGGAAGTGGGTGGTGGGAGGCAGTTGGGGGTGTGGTGGGGGGAAGGCAGAAGGGTAATTGACTTGTGTTACAGATATGAAGCCGATTGGTGAGGTACTTTCGCCACCACGGATTTTCCTTTTTTTCCTTTTCTTCGTACGGATAGCTGGAAGTGGGTGGTGGGAGGCAGTTGGGGGTGTGGTGGGGGGAAGGCAGAAGGGTATAAGGGACTTGTCACACAAATATGGAACCGATTGGTGCAGTCGTTTCGCCGCCACATATTTTCCTTTTTTGTTTTCCTTCTGACGGGACCGACAGTCAGCGTGTGGGTAGGAGGAGGGATTTGGGATTTTTGTGGTGGGTAGCCAAAAGGGTAAGGTACATGTGGTAAAAATATGAAAGCCATAGGTGCAGTCGTTTCGCTGCTACGATGTTTTTTCGGCGAGGACGTATATACCTCCGTTGGCCACAGAACCTGTATGTGTCGGCTTTATGCCAGTGTATGCGGTTCGACTCTGAAGTCGATCGTCTGTATTCTGGAGTCGATCGGCTGAAGTCTTATAGATGCGGGTGAAGTCGGCATGTAAAAATGACCGTTATTTTTTTGGTCGGTTCGAGTCTCAAGACTTCTCCGGAGTCAAGACGACAACGTCGGCTGTATGCGGCTGTAGTCTGGTGAAGTCCGTTGGATGCGGCATACCGAGCCAACTCCAAAAG
>JBAKBP010028746.1:0-28134 GCA_037953745.1 Lithodes maja | reverse complement strand
CCCCCCTCCCCAAAGGTATTTCTCGCAATTTCCTCTTCTATTCCGCGTGACCCAAAGAGGGCATCTCTAAAGGGACAATCATATAGGTTTGTTTTCTTTGCATTTGTTGGTGGCAGGGGCCTTTTCTTAGAGAACCTACTCGCTGCAGCCAAAACATTCTCTCTATCGTCGTTAGTAGTTAGGTACGAGTGGCAAACGGCCACGTGCTTCCGTAGGTTGGCTGATTCCCTGTAGCAACCGGCGACTGGGCATGGTCTGCCAGGTCTATTTGTTGTCTCGCTGATCGCTTTGGACTATTTACAATTTGTGCCTTTGTTTTCATGTAGAAGCTTTCTTGCACACTGCCACTGCAGGAATATAGTATTCTTTTCTCGGCCTTTCTCTTTCTTCAGTTCATCTAGTTCAGCTTTTTTCGTTTGTATTTGTTGGTCATAAAATGATCAACAGTCCGTAAAGTCTTAATATTGCGGACACGTTCGATCTCAGTGTTCAGTTGTCGTCTATGATTAATCATGGAGCTGGTGTTTTTTCCCGTTTCATCACTGATATAAAAGCTAAAACTATCGTTATACATTACTTCTATAAAATCCAATATTGATGAGAAAATATTCTTAACATCGCCATTATGTTCAGCGGAAAATATAGCTATGGTTTAGTATGTATGATAATACAAATATGTTATTTAGCCGGTTTCGGAAATATTGTGAAGAAAAGTGACACATACCACAATTCGCAGCAGAAATATTTACGAATATTAATTGTATACGATATAACCATTATACAATAGATACACTATTTTTGGGTAGATAGAAAAAATATTGTTGTATAGATTCCCTCTATCTTGTGAAGTGTATTTCAATGCAGTTGGGGTGATATGTGTGGGTAAAAAGGAGCGATAACATTATTATGTTGGCCGCGGCTAGAAGCTTTTTGGCCCAAGCTGGAGTACTAGCCTAGTAGGGCGGGCGAGCGTTTTACTATACTGGGCGTTTTTTACAGGGTAGGTGGGAGGTGGAGAGCGCGCTCACTTCCTATGTAGGCAGGAGAGGGTAGGCCAGGTACGCCAAAGGTTAATGTACCACTGTGTAAAAATCATAAAAATCCATCGATTGTTTCGAGGTACGCACCATTTTTTACTTTTTAGATTAGAAATGTAAGTTATATATATTTCATATTTTGAAATATAGGATTCAGGTTTTATACACTCCAACAAGCAGGTTCAAGCGCGACATGATAAATATTGTTGTATAGACTTCCCTCTATCTTGTGAAGTGTATTTCAATGCAGTTGGAGTGATATTTGTGGATGAAAAGGAGTGATAACATTATTATGTTGGCCGCGGCTAGAAGCTTTTTGGCCCAAGCTGGAGTACTAGCTTAGTAGGGCGGGTGAGCGTTTTACTATACTGTGCGTTTTTTACTGGGTAGGTGGGAGGTGGAGAGCGCGGCTCACTTCCTATGTATGCGGGAGAGGGTAGGCCAGGCACGCCCAAGTGTTAATGTACCACTGTGCAAAAATCATAAAAATCCTTCGAGTACTTTTCGAGTTAAGGGTACTTCACACAGTCAGGAATGCGAGCTAGAATCACTAGGAGTAGCTGAAAATTCCGATTCCTTGTCTTATTCGCGGTGAAAATCGATGATTCCTAGTGATTCTAGCGATATCCTAGGGATTCCTGTTAGACTTCCAGTGACTCCAAACCAGTCCCGGCCGATTGGCCCTGTCCGACAAAATGTTCACCGTCTTAAAGGTTCTCACCACGAATCGGACCATTCCCTGTAATACTTCTCACATTAAAGTATACTATACAGTATACGGGTAGTAAAGTATACTATACAGTATACGGGTAGTAAAGTATACTATACAGTATACGGGTAGTAAAGTATACTATACAGTATACGGGTAGTAAAGTATACTATACAGTATACGGGTAGTAAAGTATACTATACAGTATACGGGTAGTTAACTTTTCTCGGTCAAACATTATAAATAGACCTAGTATTAACCTTATAAGTACAATTTCCCACAAGACATTGTATTCATCCAGTGATTGTGTGTAGAGAATGAAATTACGGTAGGTGAGGTAATAAATAATGTGAACAATGTATGGTCAATGTTACAATACCCTACTTGTAGTCTACAAGTTATGCAACTCCCCTTACCTAACATAACGAGAGTGGTGGAGACGTGTTTGTATGTGTTTTGAAATGTCAGATTCGTTTGGGGGTGCAGAGTAGAGTTTGGATTACTACTTGGGGGGGCGTTGTAGTCGCCGGGTTAAAGTTTGAGCCAGTGGAATCATGGCTTGGTGGTTGTTCAGGGGCCGTTGTAGTCGCCGGTTAATAATCTAGAAGTTCTGCAACTCCCCTGACCTAACCTAAGCAAACTAACACAACCTATAAGTGTTACCTATATTAGGTAATCGTATGAAATATTACAGAACTCGGTAACGAATAAAATTAAGAAGATGTGATGGATTAAATATCCACTATTTAGACAATAGTTTAAATATATTTGCGCACCATTTTTCACTTTTTAGAAATTAAAGTTATATTTCATATTTTGAAATATAGGATTCAGATTTTATACACTCCTATGAGCAGGTTCAAGCGCGACATGATACATGATCTATACACTTCTATGTGCAAGATAAAGCATAGTACGACCAAATACGAATATACAGTATATACTTACAACAAAACTCTGTTCGGCGGCCGTAATCGCGAGAGAGAGAGAGAGAGAGAGCGGAGGCGGAAATTTCACCACGGTGGACGAGTGGAACACATCGAAGATGTGTCCTCATTGCTAGGTACGGGCCTCCTGTCCGAAGGCTAATTACTGACTGACCCCCGGTCAAGCACTGTTACCTAAGAATATCTCGCATTGGCTCAAAGCACTAGCCGGTACCCTGTACAGATGAACGAAGCACTAGACGATACCCTTAGGAACGAAGCACTAGACGGTACCCAGTCCAGATGGGCGAAGCACCTAGACGGTACCCTGTCCAGATGAACGAAGCACTCGACGGTACCCTGTCCAGATGAACGAAACACTAATGATACACTGCCAGGTGAACGAAACAATAGACGGCACCGTGCCCTAATGGAAGACGCACTAGACGGTAGCCTGCCATTCTCGAAAAAAATGATATATAGATTTCCCGCACATGGAGAGCCAATAATTTAAGTCTCTATTCACATTACGGACAGGTCAGGTGCAGGATGACGTTCCCAAAGAAGTCTCTAACCTCTGGTACCCCAAGTAAGGGTTCCGCCATACTGCAGCAATTAGTATTACGGACAGACCATTTGCAAGAGTATTTGTGGAAACTTTTTCACATACAAAGCTTGACCTAGGTGTATACAACGTAATATACGAAGCATTGATTAGATGACCGACACACTAAACGAAGAATTGGGGGAGGTACATTTTCCTGTGAAACGCCTTTGAACATTGCCTCAGCCGTCATCGAGAAATGATGGAGAGTCACTCTTCGAACAATTTAGCTTTCTCGAGAAAAAAAAATTGTTCGTAATTTGTCCACAAAAGGTTTCACACACACAAATTTAGACCCTCCCCCGCCCCAAAAAAGGTTCACCGCCAACTCAAGTCGAATAGCAGATTTTATTGTTGGTGAGTCGTCTGCCTGGGGTTGTCGGAGCTCTCGAATCGAAGTATTTCCGATCGCTCCCAAAGCCCACTAACTCACGTTGGACAGCAGAAGATCGCCTAAATGTTTGTGTGAAAATACACGAACATATGTTTTTTCGTGAAAGAAAATTTTTTCGAAGTGCGACTCTCCATCATTTTTCGATGACGGCTGAGGAAATGTTCGAGGGCGTCTCACAGGCAAACTTACCTCCCCCAATGATTCATAATTATAGTGTGTCGTTTACACCTAGGTCATGCTTCGTATTGTACGTCGTAGAGTATCTCTGCCCAGAGATTGGTCCATAGAGTATATAATATATACTCTATGGACCAATCTCTGGGCAGAGATACTCTACGACGTACAATACGAAGCATGACCTAGGTGTAAACGACACACTATAATTATGAATCATTGGGGGAGGTAAGTTTGCCTGTGAGACGCCCTCGAACATTTCCTCAGCCGTCATCGAAAAATGATGGAGAGTCGCACTTCGAAAAATTTATCTTTCACGAAAAAACATATGTTCTTCTTTCACCTCTAGGTCATATTATGACCTAGAGGTGAAAGAAGACGCCACAAATCTGTAAATAGGGATCCGCACGTTCGAGAGATGGCAGCACGATCACAATGGGAGGGGAGGGTCCCCACAAAGACATTATATTGACTATCCTCTATCCCATTAATTCACGCTTTCGCCTCCAGGTCATATGTACTATGGATTGGTGTACCTGCAAGGTGTGAAAAATTTGAACACTATTTATTTGGAGAGAGAGATTTTGGAGAGAGAAAAGATTTTCGGTGAGGTACGCCATCGCACATTTTTCCAAGATTTATCGATGTCTGTCGCATGACAACGACGCTGGTCATTGTTTCCTCTCACTCAAGTTACCGAAAGATCTCTACCTGCGAGGTCTGCGTTCGTTGCTCTGAGAGGAACAATGACCAGCGTCGTCGAAGATGATATTTCAATATAAAGGGTCCAATGTAGCCCAGAAACTCTTCCCAGATTCGACTACGTCGTCGCTGACATTACAAAGAGGCTTCCAGGTGGAAAAAAACAAAAATGTGTAAACAATTAATGATTTTCAATACAACAAACATTATGTAATAGTTGTTTTTATTTCCTAACCGGCTATATTTTTGTCAACTGGCTAAACCATATGTCAGACCCAGAATTCTTCCGCAGGAGCGATTAGGAAGAAGAACCCAAAGTTACACAGTCAGAGCGACATATTTCGACGTGTCTTCTCCCTCCCTCCCTCACTGAATGTGGGGGCAGCCCTGTATGAGTGGAGCACGGGTTAGAAGTTGTTTGAGAGGGTTGGGGTGGGGGAGCAGTGTTGTGTATATGTTGTGTATTCTAGTCCAGGCGGAGCGATATTGTAGATGGACAATTGGCCGCTCCTCAATCTTGAGGGGTTGGCGTGCGATGATCTGTGTAATTCACCTGCCTCGGTTATTGTTTTTGGAGTGAATGCTATTGGGTGTGATTCATTCGGCCTCGCCTATGATTTAGCAGCTCTATACCCCTATGCTGATGTGTACAGAGAGAGAGACGCAATCTATCCAGAGATCGGATAGATTTCTATTCATGAAGCCTCCCAACGACCCTAGGCAGAGGACTCTAATTAACCCACAAAACATATTCCGCTATTCAAAAACGAGACTTCGCTGTGATGTGAAAAAGTGTTAACAATATTTTTTCCCAGAGAGGTAAATATTTCGGAGAACCACTCTCCAATCTTTCACGATGTGGTACCCTATCTCGTTTCATAACACCGAATACTGCATCGTTTGTGGATTTTCCTATAAATAAGTACATCTATGTGGAAAGTTACAAAAACAAGGACTCGCGTAGTACAATTTTATTATTCTTATTAGGAAAAATGTACAAATAATTAATTGATATAGGGTCGAATATGGTCGGAGGCACATGGTAATACAATTTTGCCAGTTGGTCCACATACCAAAGGGTTATTGCATTCAAATTCCAACCTTACCTCAAATATCCCTGTAAGACCATTTGCTCTCTAAAGGGATAAAATATAGTTCTATATTTTGTTTATTTTAATAAAAACAAATGAGAGTGGTCTGCCGAGGTGTTTCTGAATATTTTCTAGAATGCCGAGGATCATTGGAGGACCCTCGAATCGAAATATATCAGATTGCCACGAAAGCGACGTCGAGAAATATTCGAGAGTATCTCCCCGAAAAATTAACCTCTTATGAAAAATTTGAACAATATTTGTTTCCTGTTGTGAAAAATCTGAACAATAATTTTTTGAGAGAGGTGAATTTTGGGGGATAAACTTCTTATGAAATATTTGAACAATAATTTTTTTCCAGTTGTGAAAAATTTGAACAATTGAACAATATTGTTTTTGGGAGAGAAGTGATTTTTTTTTTGGGAGGGGAGACACTCACGAACATTTCTCGATGTCAGCCTTCGTGGCGATCGGATAGATTTCTATTCGAGAGGCCTCCTAACGACCCTCGGCAGAGGACTCCAAATTTAACCCTAAAAATATTCCGCTATTCAAAAAAAGAGACTGCTGTGGTGTGAAATATTTTAACAATATTTTGCCACTGGCCTGGTAATCCAAAGGTCCCGGGTTCAAATCCCGATGTATCAATGGGAAGATATTATTGGGATGGAATTTGTGCTGTACCTAGTATCAGTGCATTACCACAAAGCCCACCGAAACGTCAATAAAATACCCTCATTGTTCCCTGATTAAATAGCACTGTATGAATATTCCCATATTCAAAATATGCTATAGGGGTGCAATGCCTGGTGAGTTATCTGCTCAACAGGTGGCGTTGTGTGTGTGTAAGTGTGAGAGTCCGAGTGTAGAGGGTGAGACAGTGAAGCACGGGAACGAGATGGCTTCAGAGATGGGGTCGTTTCGGGCCATGAGTGAGCACCGTGCCTCATGTGAAGGCAAGATGGCAGGTGCTCGTTGTACTCTACGTGCTTCACATGTCTCACTCCCTAGACTGGAACAAGACCTCACGGGCTTCACTGTTCATTGTAAAGCGGTGAATGTTAAGGCTCTCAGCCTATGCCCGAGAGGAAGTAAGTTGGAATATAGAAAAAAAAAAAAAAAAAAAAAAAAAAAAAAAAGAGTGAAATACTGGATCGTCTGTGGTTTTTCCAATAAATAAATACAACTATGTGGAAAGTTACAAAAACAAGAAATATAGTAGTAGAGTAGTACAATTTTATTATTAATTTTATTATCCTTATTTGGCAAAAATGTACAAATAATTAATTAAAATAGGGTCGGAGAGGTGAGACAATTTTGCCAACCTTACTTCAAACATCCCTGTAAGGCCATTTACCCGTTACCCCATTAAATACTAATATTTGTGTTTGGTTTGCCGTGTCCCAACACCAAATTTAATCGTTTTGTTTATTTTTGTTCTCCTCCCGACTTGATTTGACTGTCGTTGTATTTCAGTAGTTTTGAATCTACCATAAATAGAGTTCTTTCTTTCTAGGTAGAGAACATTCCAATCAATTTTCCGTCTCCCTATTCCTTTTCGGTGGAATTTACCCATTAAATGCTTCACATCCTCATATATAGTCGGAATCGTTTTAATTGGCAATGATGGCATTTTGAAAATGTTGACAGATCCATGATTTATCAATTTTGAAGTCTTCTTGACGATGGAAATTGTCGATGCTTCTCTGATCGACCCCTCCAGGGCTGCTTGGTTCATCTGCATCTGTGATCCTGCACTTTCTATGATGGTTGGTGTAACTGGCGAAAAAGGCCCTTGCTCATCCATAAGAGTCGTTGCCTCACTAATGGACCCCTGGAGAACCGCAGACCTTGATCCACAGACCGAAACTGGCATGGTTGATTCATATCTGAAGAGTAAAAAACAATATATATATATAGTATATATAAAGTTGCTCAGTATATGTTATAATAGTAATTATTATTATTATTATTATTATTATTATTATTATTATTATTATTATTTCCAAATATTAATCACACTATAATAATATTTAATAATAGAATTGCAATTATATAAATTTCAATTAAATGTAAGTAATAAATATATAACTTACACATTGTCCTCCTGAAGTGTTGTCACCTCGCTAACAGATCCGTGCAGCACTGCAGACCGAGATCCACAGCCTGGAACTGAAGATCCGTGTTTTGATGCAGATGACGTACGGTACTCCTGAATTGTAGTCACCTCGCTACCGGATCCTTGTAGCACTGCGGACAGAGATCCACAGTCAGGAACTAACCGAGTCCCATCATCCAAGGGTACATTACTTAACTGTAGCCTGAAAAGTGTGGGGCAAAAAAATATACATAAGTTGTTATAATGCAAATATAAAGTTAATTGTAGCATGATTTATTATATTAGTATACAATAATTACCTAAATACACAAAAAAATAGGATTTTGTTTTCAAAATGTTATGTACTTACCTGGGAGGAACGTATTCTGAAGGACCAGCAAGAGGACAGGCCACACTTACATCCTGTGAAGGCTTTGAAGGGCGTGACATTCTAGCGTCCTCCCCCAGCTCCATTAATGGCAAGCCATGCTTTTTCCTGAAAGAAGATAGAAATGCCTACTGTTAGTATTCTCACTATATTTCTCGTGAAACAAATTTAACCCTTTATCTGGCAAATGGCCTTACAGGGATAATATGAGGTAAGGTAGGATTTTTAATGCAATAACCCCCTGGCATGTGGATTAACTGACAAAATTATATTACCTTGTGTCTCTCACCTTCGATCTCTCACGTCGATCCCCAAGATCGACGCACCTGATAAATTCTACGACAAGGCCTTCAGCACAAATAGCCGACTAAAATATTTGTGTCTGAGGGAAGAAGTTGAATTCATCAACCTCTGGGACAACTTCTACAACCAGCCTACTCTGTTCCGCAAGGATGGCACTCATCTAAACCCTGTGGGTTCAGCATGCATGGGTCGTCTCCTAAACGAAGCAGTCCGCAGCCATGGATCAAAAAACGCCATCAGAGAAGAAGCAGCAGTGACATAAATCATCCAACGCCAAGAAAAAAACAGAGGCAACCGAGGACCACCAGCAATAAGGACCGAAGACAGCGAGGACCGAGGACAGCCATGAACATAAATGTAGATCCGACAAGAACCAAAAATATTATTAAAGAGCGTTCCGTGAGTTCTAAAATAACAAATTTAAAGGTTTTCTATGCAAACGCTCGTAGCATACGCAATAAATTTTCAGATTTAGAGGAGCTAGTGTTTACAGAAAATTATGATGTGATTGGCATAACAGAATCTTGGCTCAATACAGAAGATAGAGACTTTTTAGCAGAGTATTCACTTCCCGGTTATGTAATGTTTGAGAAAAGCCGAATAAATCGAAATGGAGGTGGCGTTTTACTTTATATCAAAGAAAGTCTTAACCCTACCCTCTTGTCAAAACCTCAAATTGTGAACGTCGACGCATCTTTTGTGCTAATAAAGAATAATAAAGGTACAAAAATAATACTTGCATTAATATACAGACCTCCAGCTCAATCAGTGCAAACTGACCGAGAAATTTATGAACAAATTGCAGATGTAAGTAACTCACAAGATACCGTAATTTTTGGCGACTTTAATTTACCTGTGACCAAGTGGGGCGATACTCTTACTTCACACTCCGGACATGACTTGTATACGAACTTGCAAGAGAGTTCGCTTTATCAATTTGTTCGAACGCCGACCCGTGGTAATAACGTTCTTGACATTGTACTTGCAACTAAAGAAGAATTAATAGAGAATTTGAATGTTGGTGATGAATTCAGTAACAGCGACCATCGTACGATAACTTTCACTTTAAAGTTTACTAGTAACGAACCAAATAGTAGCATCGAAAAAGTCCCTAATTTCAAGAAAGCAAACTTCCATAAACTTAGAGCTATGTTTAAAGAAACTGACTGGAGCTTTTTAATTAACAATAATGACATAAATACATCTTGGAAGTTATTCGAAAGCACTTACCTAAAAGCAGTGCAAGACTGCATACCATCGAAAATACGGCGTCCAGGCCATAATAATAAGCCCAAATGGTGGAATAAAGATATTTCAAACTGCCTGCTTGCTAAAAAAATTGCTAATGATAGATTAAAATCCTCACAAAATGACGAAGAACGGGTGAAATTTGTAGAGCTACGACGCAAAGCCAAAAAGTTAATTAAGCAAAGTAAAAAGACCTTAGAGTTACATATTGCGAATCAAAGTAAAAAAACCCGAAAGAATTCTATAGTTATATCAGAAAGAAAAAAGTAGTTACTTCAACTGTTGGACCGTTAGTCGATGAAAATGGAGAATACACCAAAGACGAAGTACAAATGAGTAATGCCCTCAATACCTTCTTTGCATCAGTTTTTACAACAGAAGACCTCAGTGATATCCCTACACCATCGCCGATTCAGATTGATAATTCAGATGTTCTAAGCAATATCACCGTTACAGAGAGAGAAGTATTGAATTGTTTAGATAAACTCAAGGTAAATAAAACGCCTGGACCTGATACAATCTCGCCTAGAGTTCTGAAGGAAGCTAAGGATGAGCTCTCCAAACCACTGACATTACTATTCAATAAATCCTTGCAGTCTGGAACTATGCCTGATCAGTGGAAGCTAGCCAACGTAACACCGATATTAAAAAAAGGCAGCAAATCCCTACCCAGTAACTATCGTCCAATTAGCTTAACCTCAGTTGTATGTAAAATGCTAGAAACGGTCATACGAGACAGACTCGTAAATCACTTAGAGGAAAATAACATACTTAAAGATACTCAACACGGCTTTCGTAAAAAACGTTCCTGTTTAACAAACCTCTTAGACTTCTTCCACGATATCCTCAACCTCTACGATGAGAGTAAAGCTGTAGATATTATATACCTTGATTTTCAAAAGGCCTTTGACAAAGTTCCCCACAAACGTTTACTGCTAAAACTAAAAGCGCATGGAATACAAGACGGTGTGTTGAAATGGATAGAAAATTGGCTCAGCGACAGAAAGCAAAGAGTAGTCATAAACGGTAAGGCATCTAAATGGACCAATGTAAGTAGCGGGGTACCCCAGGGATCGGTACTAGGACCAATTCTCTTTCTAATTTACATCAACGACATAGATGAGGGCCTCACCTGTACAATCTCAAAATTTGCTGACGATACAAAAATTGCAAATAGCGTACTCTCAAAAGAACAAGTTGACGATATGCAACACAATCTAGATAAATTGTCATGTTGGGCCCAAATTTGGCAAATGAGTTTCAATGCGGATAAATGTAAAGTACTACATATCGGATACCTAAATGAGAAAGCAAACTATTCGATGAATGGCACTCAGCTTAAGAATGTAAACAGAGAAACCGATCTGGGAGTAACAATATCGAGTAACCTAAAACCGAGTCAACAATGTTCAGAAGTTGTTAAGAAGGCAAACAAAATAATTGGCTTTATAGGCAGGTCATTTGAGCATAAATCCAAAGAAGTTATCCTAACCCTTTACAATTCCTTAGTCCGCCCTCTTCTGGAATACTGCGTTCAATCCTGGTGCCCTTATTACCAAAAAGATATAAACAAGCTAGAACGAGTTCAACGTAGAGTTACCAAAATGATACCTAGCCTAAAGAACAAACCATACGAAGAGCGTCTTAGAGAATTAAATCTATTTCCTTTAACCCAGCGCAGATTAAGAGGTGACTTAATTCAAGTGTTCAAAATCATCAAAGGCATCGACAATATGAACTGTAGTAAGTACTTCACTATCGACCAATCTAATTACACGCGGGGAAACGGTTGCAAAATTATTGGTAAATCTTTTAACTCACACGAATCTAAGAATTTCTTCTTCAATCGAGTTGTCAACTTGTGGAATGGGCTTCCCCGAAACGTTATAGACTGCATCACCGTTGATTAATTTAAACTCCGCCTAGACAAATATCTCGCTTCAAACCCGCGACTGACTGCGTTTGTAAATGAATAACTTTATTTTATCCCCCCCTCAGTTACTAACCCATCTGTCCCCTACTAACTTCCTAATCCTGCCACGGACATTAGTTCCAGGGCAGTAATTCCCTTTCCAATGTTCCCTTACCCACTCTAAACCACTGTTTGGACACTTGATCCTCAGTGTTTTGGAGGACAAGCAACCTAGAAGGGTCACTATATCTGTTGTTGCTTGATTTCCTTTGTACTCCTTTGTACTTTGTACACTCTTGCTCTCACACACCCATACGCTCACTCACTCTCACACACACTCTCTCTGTCATTCACACATACACACACACAATCATCCTTTATTTATTTATTCGCGGTTTCTTATCTTTTCACCTTCTCCATCATCTAACATTCTTTATTGATGGCAATATAATAAGGATTTTAAGGGAGCTCACCTCACTTTCTTCTCTTTCTCTCCCTCTCTCTTTGGCTTGTATTCATTCGGCCCAATTCAGCCTACTGTTTTAAGACGTTTACCCCCATCCAGGTGTAATTTTTTCCTCGAGCCAGCATATATATATTTTTGGTTTGACAGCAAGCTAAATTTGTACATTTTTCCATAGAAAAATGTCTCCGGCGAAGCCGGATTTCTCCATACAATGCTGGCTCGCTATCGCTCGCCAGTAAGAAATCGACACCTTTATGGGGATAAACGTCTTAAAGCAGTTGGCTGAATGAGGCCGAATGGATACAAGCCAGGGAAAGAGAGAAAAGGAGAGAAAGACAAAACAAAAAAGCCGTAGACCCCCTTTAAGTGCCATTGATGAATTGGCAAGATATTAGATGATCACTGCACTCTAACAATATTTAACTATACCCTGTTCCAAATAGGTAGTCCGGAAATCGTGAACCCTGACCTCTGTAACTCAAAAAGGGCAAGAGCAAATGGACTGTAAATTTCCACACCTATTCTCTGGCTGACCTTTCCCAAATGGTAGCAATGTTAACTCGAGTACTCTAGTCGTTTGTGTGTCATGGAGGTGATATTAACCCGTTCAGTACCGGTCTTTTTCAGTATATTCTGGCAATGATTAGACGATTATATTTAGCTTAGGAAGGACCTCTAGCAATAACAAGGCTTCAAACTATCTCCACCAACTCTTTAACGACCACAGATCCTTCCTAAGCTGCACAATATCGTCTAAATATAACTAGAATAAAATATAACACGTCGCTGGTACTCAAAGGGTTAATCTAGGACTGACCCTATACGGTACCCATTGATTTTTATGTGGGTTATAGGTTTATCATAACCCATCATTCACTGCTATACATGATATTACCATCGGAAAGGCATTTTTTGGGCACTCTAGAAAAGCACTGTAAAAAACAAAAATCTCCTTATAATTCTCCTTATTGACGGCGGCGGTGTCATAATTGTGGGGTAAAGCTCTTATTGGACCCCTCACTGGCAAAATAGATGCTGATTTCAATAAGTCATAGGGGGGAGGGGGGGGGACCCCTCAACCCATTTTGTATCCCTCGGCAACCATGATTAGATCCCTCCCCACTTGTGGGGTCATTTATTAAGATTGGTGGATAATGGGTAAAGCTAAAATGCGACGATCCTTGGTATATAAAATCATGGTATATGAAAGAAAACCCGAAAAAAATAGTAAATTACTTGAAAAACTCGAATCGGGCAGGTCCTAAATATTTACTATAGAAGTTAATGTTAAACAAGTTGTGGCCTACTTATTTGGAATATAAATATAATAAAATAGAATGGGCGCTTACAAGGAAGAGAATGAGGCGAGAAAAAATATGTGAAGAGGGAGGACAAGCTTCTTAAATGTCGATAATGATGGAGAGAGAGAGAGAGAGAGAGAGAGAGAGAGAGAGAGAGAGAGAGAGAGAGAGAGAGAGAGAGAGAGAGAGAGAGAGAGAGAGAGAGTTACACAGACTGAACATGTATAGACGAAACAAGGTGATCCGACATTAAATTGTAAACCTTTCTCTCTTTTCCTCTTTCAAGTATGATTTATGGATAACATTGTAAGTTAAGGCGGAAACTAAAAAGACAATTCATGGTTGCAATCTTAATTATATACTGTATATTATATGTTTGTATTCATATTAGAGAGAGCTATAGATAAATGCAAGTGTATATCGTTACTGAATTTCTTAGTTACAAGTGCACTCAAGTATATTAACACATCTTGTCAAAAATAATGACAGAAAGATAATCAAATATTTAATATATAGTTATCCTATTTAGCAATCGAGGTCGCCTTTTCACTTTATTCAGGCGAGCAGTAGACGATTTTTAATCAGTTTTGAAGGCCCTCAGGCAATCAAAGAAGTTATACCCACGATGAGAATTGCTGCTATTAACACCAACAACAAAACCACACCAGAAGGACACCACAGCATCAGACAGAGAGGACCAGCGCACCCTACATCACCTCAGTGACCAGACGGCAATCTAGAATGCCGTTGGAGGGCATGATAAACAACAAAACTGAGCCATGCCATTCTAGCTCCCACAGGATCGATACCAGCATACGCAAGGATAGGAGAGACTACTTCACCCAAACTGGCAGAAGCAAGCCAGCTAGGTACGAAACTAGACTATCCAGATCCAATGACTGGAACGATTCGAAGTACGAGACTGGGCAATCTATTTTCGAGACTAGACACCTAGTCATATGACAGAGAAAAAGTGTTGTTGTTGGTAAGCAGTGTTTTGGTCAGCCAGCTATGTACGAGACTAGCCATTATGATGCAAGGACAGATACGCTGAGTTTGAGACCAGCCAGAGCAAAGGCAAGGGAAATGTGAGGCTCAATGTTCACCTCCTTGGTTACCAACTAAGACACCAGGAACCGAGAATCACATCTACCGAATCAGTTGCATGTGGTCCAAAACCGTGCATTGCTAGCGGTACGAAAAAGAAGAAAAAAAAAAACTACAAGCTGAACACCAACAACAGAAGACAGGAAGCCCCTGCAAGACGAAACCCAAGTCCAGCCAGAAGCCATAGAATAAGAGCAGAGAGAAAAGTCCCATACACCTACACCGAGATAAATCACTAACTCCCCCTCCGACACCAGGAAAATCATCAAAAATAAAATAAATATCTAGTGTGTCGCTAGCTGTAGAGTCCATTCTTGCCTCTTCATATTCTACCCTTCCGGGAGAACAACACATTTACTCTCCTCATGCTTTCACTAGTTAATTTTCCGATTATTACAGGTGGGCATTCTAGGTCGGCGTAATATAGACGGTATAATAGTTGAGACTTACCTATAATACGCTCCAACATCCAATTGTGCACACCTTTATATTAAGTTTTAGTGATTTCTCTAAAGTAAATACTCTTCCATAATTAATTCAATATAGAAACCATCGCAGAGTGATCTAGAGAAAACGTCAACTCGTAAGACTTGTTTTGCTAAACTTGGTTCTAAGTTATAAATCTTCTAGACAGTCTTTTTACCATTTCCATATGCATTAAAATATAATATACATTCACCTCTGGCTAAAAGTAATAGTTTGCTGAACCTAAGAGCCCAAAAGTTAACATCTATTTTCCCATAACCTACTCTCAGACCGCCAGTATGGCTTCCTTAAGGGTCGCTCTACTGGTAACCTCCTTTCTTATCTTACTAACTTCTTATCTATCGCTCGCTAGGAAGATATCGACACCTGGATAGAGATAAACGACTTAAAACAGTTGGCTGAATGGGGCCGAATAGATACAAACCAGAGAAAGAGAGAAAAGGAGAGCAAGATAAAAAATCCGGTGCCCCCCCTTAATGTTATTGTTAGTTTCTATTGAGCTTTTCTTTACCATACTGTATAATGTACATATGTATATATTTTCCTGTGCTATGTATTTATTAGGTTATTATCTATTTAGAGTTTGTTTACTAAATATATGTATTTCCTGTTGTCCATGCTTTATGTTCATAGTCTCAATTTGTTGGATCATTGTTTTTGCCTTGCTTGTCATTTGGAAGTCACCCTGTGTAATGTGTAATACGGCTGGTTTATATAATCACTTTTTCTAATCTGTTCTAATCTGTATTTTTGTTTTATCTAATATTTGTTTTTGTCTTTTCACAATGCTTTTGACTTCAATTACAATTTAGTTTTACTGTAATATACTGTATACTAAGCTTTCAAAACTGCATATTACTTCTACTGTTTTCGTCTGGGCAGGTGCCCGACCCCGAAAGGGGTTGAAATAGGGGAGCTATTCCCCCGCCAAAGGCGGCTTTCTAGGGCCTTTCCTAGCTGATGCTGAGAGGATTGGGTTCTAGTCATGTGGTGATGGGCTGGTCTATCAGAGTGAGAACTGAGCGATCTCTGCCATACCCATAGCTTACTCTGACTGTTCCTTTAACTTATATATTTTCTAGATCTCAAGTGACGGCGTCTTTTCCGTGGATTGACCTCCCAATCTACCAAGATTGGAAGCCAAAGCGTCACATTTTTCCCTTGCCCCTCAACTTTCTCTTCATAATTGCTGAGGGGCACAGGGCCCTGGGTGGGCCTTTGGTTTCCCGGGCGTTTCCGCACCCTCCTCGGCTCCCCGCCGTGGAGTGGCTTCGGTCACCCGGGCTTTGTTTTGGTCGGCGGGGAGGGTTCTGTGGGGGCGCTCGGTTGTGGCCTTGGAGTTGCTCGGGGCCTTGGGGCTGTTCGGCCAGGCAGCTTGGGGAATAAAAACAACTGTTTTCGTCTTATACATTTTGTTCATATATATATTTGTTCTTGTTTGTTTTTTGTACTGAGTTGGATTTTCAATTAATATTAAACACAAAATATATTAAGGGTTACGATTTCCACTGTTCATTTTTGTCCTAGTAATTATTTTTCTCAGCAATTATGTTCCTGTTTATTTTCTCTCCTATGGTCTTGATTGGCTTTGTTTTCTATATTAATTATTTGAACCCATGGAGTACCAGCGACGTGTGTTGTATTGTATGCTAGCAATATTTAGACGATATTATGCAGCTTAGGAAAGATCTGTGGTAGTTTAAAAGGTTGGTTGAGATAGTTTGAAGCCTTATTATTGCTAGAGGTCCTTCCTAAGCTGAATAAAATCGTCTAGTAGTTGCCAGGATATAAGAAAAGGGACGTCCCTGGTACTGTAGGGGTTAACTAAATCCTATATAATAAATGTGCATGCTTTTGCTTTTTGATTCACAACTACAGTATATTGTCTCATGCAATTATTTTTTTCCAGTCTATTCTCTTTTCAAATCCTGTCAGTTCGAGGTTTCTACCGTTTCTATTATATTTTATTTCTACTGAAGGTTACGTTTCCAAATGTGTAGCCTACATATGTTCAAGTTTGTATGCTCCTGTGCAATTATTTCCCATCCAATTATATATTTCTTCATTTTTATTTCCTGTTCCATGCTCGTAATGTTGATTGTATTTTATTTCGTTCAAATTTCATGTTGAGGTTATTGTTATCCATTTATTCTTAAATTTAATTAAATTTAGGTTTGCTACCATTCATCCAATTAAGTTTTCCTCCATTTACATTGGCATGCTTGTTATATTGTATGTATTCAAAAGTTTTATTACCTCCACCAACGAAGTTGGATGAGGTTATGTTTTTACTCAGTTTGTTTGTTTGTTTGTCTGTAAAGAATATTTGTTTTCTATGTGAGTGAGGGAGACAATAGGCAAAATTGCCTGTAGCGAGTGCCTCCCCCATAGTTGAAAGAGAGACAGGGCCAAAATCAAGAGACGTTCGAGCCAAAATACCTGGACACACGGAGTTTGAAGCAATATAAGTCATAGGAGGAGGGAAAGACTGATTCTGAGAGAGAGTTCCAGAGCTCAGCTGTTAAATGAGTAGGGATGGGATTGTGTTGCAAGACGGGTACAACGTACCCTAAGTAGAATAGGTGGTATACATTGGGAGAGCTCTGAGGAGCACTGATTATTGTAGTAGCGATAGAATAGCGAGAGATATGCAACATTGCGGCGAAGAGAGAGAGTTTGCAGAGAGTTGGTGAGTGGGCGGGAATTAATGATACGAAAGGCCTCCTTCTAATTTGTCTAGGAATGCGGTGTGACCTCCCCACCCATGTGAACAATACAAGGACGCACTGTGCCCCTGTACAGAGCAAGAAGCTGCGCAGGGGAAAAGGACCCTTTGAGGCGGCTGAGCACACCCAGCTTCTGGGAGGCTGCCTTAGCAAGACTGGTAAAATGGTCCTTCCTGCTTGAATATAAAGACCATATGAGGAGGAGCACCTTTTCGACAACGCTTCGTTTAAGGGGGGTGACCTGTTTTTGTTCTGTCCTTTTCTATCTTTCTCTGGCTTGTATCCATTTGTCCCCATTCAGCCTACTGTTTTATGACGTTTATCCCCATCTAGGTGTCAATTTTTTACTGGTGAGCGGTAGCGAGCCAGCATATTTTTTATTTTTGTTTGACAGCAGGCTAAATTTGTACATTTTTCGATAGAAAAATGTGTCCGGCGAAGCCGGATTTCTTCATATAATGCTGGCTCGCTATCGCTCGCCAGGAAGAAATCGACACCTAGATGGGGATAAACGTCTTAAAATAGTTAGCTGAATGGGGCCAAATGGATACAAGCCAGAGAAAGGTAGAAAAGGACAGAACAAAAAGCAGGTCACCCCCCTTAAACCTCTAATCTTTGTGTTGTTTGCATGTCTGGGGAGCTTCCACCTATACGACACTTCTCGAAAGGGTACAGTCAAAAGCATTTCGTCTCATAAACTCACTTCGTCTTACAAATTCCCTACAATTTCCCAACAAAGTCCCTACAAATTCCCAACAATTTCCCTACAAATTCTCTACAAATTCCCTACAATTTCTCTCCGCAATATTGCATATCTCTCTCTCTCTCTCTTCTACCGCTATTGCAATAAGCAGTGTTCATTACTTTCTCAGTGCATACCACCTCCTTTACGGAGAGTGGGAGCACCCGCCTTTTAACAGACTCCCACCCCTATTCTGTCCATCTCTAACCCAAGAGTGAACCGATTTTCCCAGTCTTCTTCTACTCAACAAGAAACTCTCTCCTTCGATCTGTGTTTCCCTCATCCTATGACTTAAATTGCTTCAAGCCCCATGTTTCCAGACATTTTGACTCTAACGAACAATTAATTTGACAACGTTTCGCTTTTTTTCCTATATGTATGAAGGAGACAAAAGGCAAATCGTGTGTAACAAGTTGAAAGGGAAACCATCACTGCATCTATTGTTTGATTAAGGGGAGATGGTTCACTTTTTCGGCGATTTTTGCACCTATCTATTATTTTTGCACCTATCTATTATATTTGCACCTATCTATTATTTTTGCACCTATTATTTTTGCACCTATCTATTATTTTTGCATCTATCTATTATTTTTGCACCTATCTATTATTTTTGCACCTATCTATTATTTTTGCACCTATCTATTATTTTTGCACCTATCTATTATTTTTGCACCTATCTATTATTTTTGCACCTATCTATTATTTTTGCACCTATCTATTATATTTGCACCTATCTATTATTTTTGCACCTATCTATTATTTTTGCACCTATCTATTATTTTTGCACCTATCTATTATATTTGCACCTATCTATTATTTTTGCACCTATCTATTATTTTTGCACCTATCTATTATTTTTGCACCTATCTATTATTTTTGCACCTATTTATTATATTTGCACCTATCTATTATTTTTGCACCTATCTATTATTTTTTGCACCTATCTATTATTTTTGCACCTATCTATTATTTTTGCACCTATCTATTATTTTTGCACCTATCTATTATTGTTGCACCTATCTATTATTTTTGCACCTATCTATTATTTTTCTAGTTTCCTCCTTAGACCTCCATCAAATTTAAAAAATAACATCCATTAGATACCCCTTCTAGAATAATTTGTACATTTTTCGGTAGAAAATTCGGCCGGTTCTTCCAACATTACAGGTTCACTTTCGTTCGCCAGGGAAAAAATCGACACCTACATAGCATGAAAGGTCTAAGTATTGACGAAGAAATGGGGCGAAAGGTCTTAATATTGACTAACTAATGGGGCAAACATCTTAACATCTGAAAACTAATGGGGCTAAACGTGAGGGAGAAAGTGGTCCTGAAAACCGGCCCATCCCCCCTTAAGCCAGCACATTGTAAGTCAAGAGTAACGTCAGGACTGGAGTCTCTCCGCGAAAACTCCAGTCCCTTGAGCTTCTCTCACTTTTCCTGCCATAGTCCCGACTCTAACTGGTAGGTTGGGATCGTCTTCTCCTAGAGCAGCAAGGGCAGTGATGGTTTCCCTTTCAACTTGTTACACACGCTTTGCCCTTTGTCTCCTTCATAAATATAGGTTAAAACAACACGAAACGTTGTCATTAAAGTGTTCCTCCTAATATGGTGCTTAAGGGGAGGCGGACCGTTTTTCTGGACCCCCTTCTCCCTAATGTTTAGCCCCACTAGTTTTGAAATTATAAGACGCTCGGCCCATTGGCTTGGCGATTTTAACACTTTTCGCCCCATTTCGTTGTCAATTTTAAGACCTTTCAGTGCACATTTAGGTGTCGATTATTTCTTGGCGAGCGGTAGCGAGCCTGCAATTTTAAGAGGAACCGGCCTTTGGCCGGGACATTTTTCTACCGAAAAATTAACAAATTTATCTTGAAGGGGGGTCTAGGGGGTGTTTATCTAAGCTTGATGGAGGTCTAGGGAGGAAACTAAAATAAAATATGAATACATTAATTAATAGACCAAACAAACGGTCTGCATCCCCTTAAATTAATTATGTCAACTATACTGAGTATATTTTTCACCTATTGTTTGATTGGTAAATTTGCCACGGTGATGGGAGAGTGCAGTAAGGGAGAGAGAAAGGTACTTAGGTAATTACATATATCCTGGACAGTTACCTAATTGACAATGCTCTCTCTCTCTCTCTCTCTCTCTCTCTCCCTCTCAGTGTATTTGTGTGATCTATATAATTGACGGACCTATTTATTTTTTTGTGAGTGAAGGAGACAAAAGGCAAAGCTGCATGTAACAAGTGTCTCCCCCAAAGTTGAAAGAGTGGCAGATAACCAAATTCAAGGTACGTTAGAGTAAAATTGCCAGGAGATAGATGCAGTTTAAGTCACAGGATGAAGGAAAGACAGATTGAGAGAGAGAGAGAGAGAGAGTTCCAAAGCTTACTTGTTTAGTAGAAGAACGACTGGGAATTTTTTGTCATTCTTGGGGTAGAGACTTGGACAGAATAAAGATGGAAGTGTTTTGAAAGGCGAGTGCCCCCACTCTCTGTAAGGGAAGAGGTACCTATCTACTAACCTAACTACCTACTCACCTACCATCCATTTGGTTTTCTTACCTACGTACTCACCTACCTACTTACCCATCCATCATCTTACCTATTTATCCATTTATCTACCTACTAACCAACTTACCAACCTACCAATCAGGCAACCTTTATAGCTTCCAACCTATCTACCTTCTAACCAACCAATTTACCTCCCAACCTATCTACCTGTGTGTGAGGTAGAGTGGCTGCTTTACACAGGTAGGTATACGTCTACTGTATGTTTATATCCATGTGTGTATGTATCAATCTGCTTACCTACCTACCTACCTGCCAAGCAAACAACTTACCAATCACCCTTTTTACCAACCTACCTCTCTACCTACCATGCAAATAACTTACATACCTACAAACCAGCCATCCAATTAACCGACCAACCAACCTCCCTTCCTACTAACCGACATATATGCACCAATCAACAAACCTTCCAATTTATCTGTCTACCTGTGCATGAGGAAGAGGGTGTGCGTTATAAAGTAAATTTGTCTTTATGTATGTGTATATCAATCTACCTACCTACCTCCCAACCAACCAACTTTCTTTCCCACCTACTGTACCTCGTTACCTACCAATCAACCAAGTAATTTATCATCCAACACACCAACCTACCTACCAGTCTACCAACCAACCAACCCACCTACCAACCGATCTACCTGTGTGTGAGGTAGAGTGTGTTTTTCAGGCTTGTCTTGCTGTGTATGTATACAGAATGTGTATATACTGTACTGTATACCATCAGTCTACCTACCAAACTGTCCACAGTAACTGTCAACCCACCAACCAACCAACCTACCTCCCTACCAACCAACCTACATACCAATCAACCTACCTACCTACCAACCAACCTACCAACCAACCAATCAACCTACCAACCAACCACCTTACCTAGCTACCAACCAACCAATCTTTTTACCAACCAAACTACCAACCAACCAATCAACCTACCTACCAACCAACCAATTTACATATCTAACAAACCACCCAATCTACCAACCAACCAACCTACTTACCAACCAACCAACATTCCTACCAACCAACCAACCAACCTATCTACCTACCAACCAACCTACCTACCTTCCAACCAACCTACCTACCAACCAACCAACTTACCTACCTAACAACTAACCTACCTACCTACCAAATTACCTACCTACCTACCAACCAACCAACCTACCACCCAACCAAGCTATACTACCAACCAACCAACCTACATACCAACCAACCTACCTACCAACCAACCTACCGACCAACCAACCATCCTACCTACCAACCAACCATCCTACCTACCAACCAACTTACCTACCTACCAATCAATCAACCTACCTACCAACCAACTTACCTACCTAACAACAAACCAATTTTTTTAACAACCAACCTACCTACCAACCAACCAACTTATATAACAACCAACTTATACTACCTACCACCCAACCAATCTTCTTATCAATCAACCTACCAACCAACTTACCTACTTAATTACCAACCAACCAACCAACTAACTTACCTACCTACCAACCAACCAACCTACTTACCAACCAACCAACTTATATAGCAACCAACTTACCTACCTACCAACCAACCAATCTTCTTATCAATCAACCTACCAACCAACTAACCAACTAACTTACCTACCTACCAACCAACCTACCTACCAAACGAACTAACAAACTTAAATACATACCAACTAACTTACCTACCTACCAACCAACCTACCTACCAACCAACCTACCTACCAACCAACCAACTTATATACCAACCAACTTACCTACCTACCATCCAACCAATCTTCTTATCAATCAACCTACCAACCAACTTACCTACTTACCAACCAACTAACCAACTAACTTACCTACCTACCAACCAACCTACCTACCAAACGAACTAACAAACTTAAATACATACCAACTAATTTACCTACCTACCAACCAACCTACCTATCAACCAACTTACCTACCTACCAACCGACCTACATACTTACCTACTTACCAACCAACCAACCTACTTACTCACTTACCAACCTACCTGTCTACCTGTGTGCGAGGTAGAGTGTCTGCTTTATACAGGTAAGTGTTCTAAGGGGTGAGGGGGTGGTGGATGTTGCCTAGACGACCAACCCACGCTGTATAAGTAAACCCCCCCCCCCCTCTCTCTCTCTCTCTCTCTCTCTCTCTCTCTCTCTCTCTCTCTCTCTCTCTCTCTCTCTCTCTCAGTAAACAAAATTACAACCAATTTATTTATCTCTCAATCTATCTATCCGTTTATGTATCTATTCATCCATCTATACTGTATACATATCTAAGTGTGATTGAAACTATCAGTCTATCTATCTATCTATCTATCAATCTATCTATCTATCTATAAAATGACCTACCTATATATCTATCTATCTATAAAACTACCTATCTATCTATATATATCTATCTATCTATCTCTTAGTGTATATATATATGTATGTCTATTTAGCTATCTATATATCTATCAAAAATATGCATCTTTGTTATCGTATTCTTTTCTATCTATTTATCTATCTATTTACGTATCTGTCTGTCAGTGTCTATCCAAGTAGATTTCTATATTAATTTTCAAATTTTTATATAATTATCTCTGTCGCATATGCTGCAAACATTTTTATCTCAGTCTAAATATATCTCCTTTTCAACTAATTAATTAATTTATTTTAACATCTCTCCTCTCTCACACACACACACACTCTCTCTCTCTCTCTCGTCCTGTGTGTGTGTGTGTGTGTGTACTTACTCTAGTTGTACTTACTCTAGTTGTATTGCGGGAGTGAGCATGCTCGTTATTTCCCGCCTCCTATATGTGTAGGTGTTATATGTATCGTTGGAATGGCTGTGGATGTGTGTGTAGTCTGTATTTTTAGCCAATTGGCGACATCGGAAACGAAGGCTTAGGGTGGATCTGTATGGTACCATTCTCACTATAGACGGTACCGTCTCGCCCGAAGGCTTAGGTAGCCATCAGCTTAGGTGAACCATATGATACCCATCTCGCCTTGTACCATTTTTGCCAACCCCAGATGGGACGTCACAACGTCGTCCACTTATTCCAGGTACCTATTTACAGCTAGGTGAACTGAGGCTAACACATGAAAGGAGACAAGCCCAATTTGTCTCCGCCCGGCCGGGGATTGAACCCCCGACCCCTCGTGTGTGAGACGAGAGCTCTACCTACTAGGCTACGGGCTGTGTGTGTCTGTGTGTGTGTGTGTGTGTGTGTGTGTGTCTGTGTGTGTGTGTGTTACTCAGTTACTCAGTTACTCAGTTACTTGTTCGTCAAGGGGAATCCACGCAATGCGAGCTAAGCTCATTATTATCGCGCCTCCTTAACTGGGAATGTATTGCGTGAAATGCATGTTAAGTGTTTTATGTACTGTTGGAATGGCTGTGGATGTGTGTGTAGTCTGTATTTTTAGCCAATTGGCGACATCGGAAACGAAGGCTTAGGGTGGATCTGTATGGTACCATTCTCCCTATAGACGGTACCGTCTCGCCCGAAGGCTTAGGTAGCCATCAGCTTAGGTGAACCATATGATACCCATCTCGCCTTGTACCATTTTTGCCAACCCCAGATGGGACGTCACAACGTCGTCCACTTATTCCAGGTACCTATTTACAGCTAGGTGAACTGAGGCTAACACATGAAAGGAGACAAGCCCAATTTGTCTCCGCCCGGCCGGGGATTGAACCCCCGACCCCTCGTGTGTGAGACGAGAGCTCTACCTACTAGGCTACGGGGTGTGTGTGTGTGTGTGTGTGTGTGTGTGTGTGTGTGTGTGTGTGAGTGTGTGTGTGTTTATCGAGTTGTATAGCCTTAACGAACAAACGGCCTGGGAACCGGGCGGACCTAATGTTGACAAACTTCGACCAACCATGGACTGTCTAAGGATTGCGACTTTGGATGTTAGAGGCATGAATGGGGACACAAAAGAGAGAGAGAGGTCCTGGAAGTGTTAGTGAATGCCAGGCTGGATGTATACGGAATGGCTAAGACTAAATGGAGGGGTACATGTGAGAGAGAGTGGGAGTGTGGAATGGGTGTGTGTGCTGGAGTGGGTGAGAATGAGGGAGCGAAAGAAGGTGTGTGTTTGTTTGTAAGCAACACATGGACAGAGTGTGTAAGAGACTATGGTTCTGTGGGTGCAAGGATTGTGTGGTTGAGAATGAAAGTAGGAATACAAATGTGTGTGAGTGTGTGTGTGTATACTCCGACAGAGGATAAACCTGTAAGAGAGAAAGAGGGGTTCTGGGTGAATGTAGAGGCGTGCCTGGATACGTTTGGCAAGAGCGAAAGAATATTTCTGATTGGGGATATGAATGGGAAGGTGGGTGATAGGAAAGTTGATGGAGTGGTGGAAAGGTGGGGTGTACCATCAGAGGTGAATGGGAATGGTAGTGCACTTGTGGACGTATGTGTGAGCAGGAGGCTGTAGATAGCCAACACCTTCTTATGACACAAAATGATTCGCAGGTACACATGGACAGTGGTGTGGAGGAGGAAGGATGAGACAGTGGTGGAACGAAAGGCACCGATTGATTATATGTGTGGATGAACGAATGAATAATTCTGTGCTGGATGCTAGGGTGCATAGGGGTATTGGGAGGGGGGGAGGGTCTATCTGACCATTACGTAGTAGTAGCTACAATTAGGATACAAAAGAAGTGGGTGAGGAGAGCTGGAAGGCGAGAGGAAGGTGGAGTTGCAAAGAGGGTGGAGAGGTTGCAGGAGGAGGAGATCAGGGAAGAGTTCAAGAGAGCAGTAGAGAGACGAATAGGTAGGTTTGACCTGGAGGGTATGGAGGAATTGGAAGAGGTGAGCAAAGTGTTTAAGGAAGAGATCTGTGCAGCATGTGAGGAGGTGTGTGGAGTAAGGAGAAGAGGGAGGGGAGTGAAGGGTACAGCATGGTGGACTGAAGAGGTAAAAATAGCTGTTGAAGACAAGAAGAAAGCGTATATAGAGTGGTTGGGTAGGATAGTGAAGGAAGGTTTGGAAAGACAGAAAAGAGTGAAGTACTTGGAGGAAAAGAGAGAGGTGAAGAGAGTAGTGAAGGAAAGTAAGAGAAGAGCAGATGAGGAATTCGGAAGGAATCTAAGTGTCAAATGGAGGGAGTGTAAGAAACTATTCTGGAAAGGGGTCAAGAAAACTAGGGAGGGTAGCAAGGGAAATAGTAAGGGTGTGACAGATAAGAATGGGCGAGTGATGGAGGGAGTACTTCAACGAATTGCTAAATGTAAGGAATGAAGCACCAGCAAACATAGATGGATGGGGTATTGGAGGGAGAAGAAGAGAAGTAGGGGAGGAGGAGGTGGAGATCAGGAGGTCAGAAGTGTGTAAAAGCCATGAAAAGAGTGAAGATGGGGAAAGCATCAGTAATAGATGGAGTGTGTGGGGAAATGCTGAGGTATGGTGGTCAGATAGCGATCGAATGGGTATGGAAAATGTGTAAACTAGCATGGGAGAAGGGGAGTGCACCTGATGACTGGAAGACAGGCATAATAGTCCCCCTATATAAGAGCAAAGGGGAGAGAGGAGTGTGTGGTAACCACCGGGGAATATGCCTTCTAAGCGTAGTAGGGAAGGTGTACAGTAGGGTAGTGATTGAGAGAGTGAGAGCGAGAACGGAGAAATGGTTAGGTGACGAGCATGTCGAATTTAGTAAGGGAAGAGAATGTGTAGATCAGATTTTTGCCCTGAAATGTGTTGTGGAGAAATATCTGGAGAAGCGAAAAAAGTTGTATGCTGCCTTTATGGACTTAGAGAAGGCCTATGACAGAGTTGATAGAGAAGGTATGTGGAAAGTACTGCGAATATACTGAGTAGATGGAAGTTTCTTAAAGCAGTGAAGAGCAAATATGAGGGTGCACAGACGTCAGTATGTGTGGAGAATAAGCAGAGCGAGTTTTTTTATCTGAATGTTGGGTTAAAGCAAGGGTGCGTAATGTTCCCATTGTTGTTCAATATATATGTGGATAGAGTCATGAAAGAAATACAAGGAAGAGCAGTGGATGTTGGTGTACCGCTGATAAGGGAGAGAAATGAGTGGAAGTTGCCTGTACTGCTGTTTACCGATGATACAGTTCTGATGAGCGATAATAAATGGGAGTTGCAGGGTCTGGTAAATATGTTTGGAACAGTGTGTGATAAACGGAATCTGAAGCCGCGGGGAAGAGCAAGGTTTTGGTTTGGAGTGTGAGGTGAGGTTGAACGGTTAGGCTATGGAGAATGTCAGCTAATTTAAGTATTTGGGCAGTGTGTTGAGTAAAGATGGGACTATGGATCAAGAAGTGTGGGAGAGGGTGCATCAGGGGATGAGGGTTGTAGGAACGCTGAAAGCAGTAACAAGAAATAGGGTGATCAGAATGGAAGTAAAGAAGTCCTTCCATGACAGTGTGGTAATTCCAACATTGACTTACGGGAGTGAAATATGGACATTGGTGGAGAGACTCAAACCAAGAGTGAGATGGGTGGAAATAAGTTACTTGAAGTTAAGTTAAGAAGTGCGTGCTGAGTTACATGGAGGGATAGACAGACGAATGAAGAAGTGCGAGATAGGTGTGGTGTGGATGTAGATGTGCTGGAAAGTGTGAAAAGGAACACCTTGAGATGGTTCAGCTATGTGGAACATATGGGAAGTGAGAGAATGAATAAGAGTGTGTACGGGAGTGAGGTGGAAGGACAGAGAGGGAGAGGTAGACCGAGTGAGAGGTGGAAGGATGGAGTTAAAAAGTATATTAGCGAAAGCGGTGCTGGATGGGAGGAGGGGCGTCGACTGACTGGGGACAGGTGCATGGGGGCGTTTCGTTCGTGGCCACCCCTTCGGGGATCGTGGCGTCCGGCAATAAATAGATAGATAGCCTTATTCTCCCTCTCTCTGGCAGTATTGTCCTTCAACTTCAACTTCTCTCTCTCTCTCTCTCTCTCTCTCTCTCTCTCTCTCTCTCTCTGTTTATCCAGTTGTAGAGCATTATTCCCTCCGCATTCTTTACGTTATCCCCTTTCCATTTTCTCTCTCTCTCTCTCTATCTCTCTATCTCTCTCTCTCAGCGAACGGCATGCAGCTAGGTCTTTGTTCTCCAATCCCTTGTTCAGCAATAACAATAGCGCCTACAATAACAGCTCGGAAGCCAAAACTAAATCAC
>JBAKBP010028745.1:0-28134 GCA_037953745.1 Lithodes maja | reverse complement strand
CCCTCTGCCCACACTCGGTCAATATACAGGAGGCGCTACAATATAGGTAGCAAAATTATAATGGTAGTTTTGGGTTCCTATCATCATATGCTTCATTTCTATATACTTTTTATCCCCGGGAAAAAAAGAAAAACAATCTTGGTATTTTTCATTTATTTTCTTGGGATTTTTTGTTTTGGTCATTAACCTAACCAAAAAACCTAACCTAACCTAACCTAATAGCCCCCAAATACATTTAGGTTAGGTTTTTTGGTTAGGTTAATAAAAAAAAATAAAAAAAAAATACAAGAAAAAAATAAAAAAACACAAGATTTTTTGTTTTTTTCCGGGGATAAAAAGTATATAGAAATGAAGCATATGATGATAGGAACCCAAAACTACCATTATAATTTTGCTACCTATATTGTAGCGCCTCCTGTATATTGACCCCCACCTCGCTTCTTTTTTTCTCTTTCTCTCCCTCTCTCTTTGGTTTGTATCCATTCGGCCCCATTCAGCTTACTATTTTAAGACGTTTATCCACATTCAGGTGTCAATATTTTATATATATATTTTTGTTTCGACAGCAAGCTAAATTTTTAAATTTTTCGATAGAATAATGTCTCTGATTTCTCCATACAATGCTGGCTCGCTATCGCTCGCCAGGAAGAAATCGATACCTGGATGGGGTTAAACGTCTTAAAAACAGTTGGCTGAAAGAGGCCGAATGGATACAAGCCATGAACAGAGAAAAGGAGAGAAAGTAAACAAAAAAACGGTGACTCCCCTTAAAGTGATCCAGCTTACCTCCCCCCCCCCCCCCCCTACATACACACATTCTCTCTTAGCCAGTAGGGGAGGCATTCTTCTGTATATTAACCCCTTGAAGCTCTGACGCTTTTTAGCAGTTTATTTTGGCTATCATTAGAAGATTTTATGCAGCTTAGGAAGTATCTGTGGGTAATAAAAGGGTAGGAATTGATCTAGTTTTACACCGGGTCGAAACCATCTATATATATTATTTAGACAAATATGTTAGTTAGGTCATGTACTGATAAATCTGCAGTTATACTACCCCTATTTTGTCGCTATTCTGTTGGTACTAATGGGTTAATATTATTTAGTAGTAGACCACTATTAGTGGTTTGATGATGCGCGAAAATGTATATCTGACTTGAAGTAGATACATTGAAGTATTACAAACCTTCGCGAACCCATAAACAGGGAACGTGAGCTGGGTTTAGACCGTCACAGAGACAGGTTAGTTTTCGGTTAGGTTAGGTTAGGTTAGGTTAGGTTAGGTTAGGTTAGGCTAATGTTAAAAATAATAAAATGCGACGGTCCTCGGTATTAAACAACACTGTATATCAAATAAAAAATAAAAAACAACAAAAAATTACCTGAAAAACTCGTATCTGGTAGGTGATACATTTTGATCAAAATACGTTTTTTTCAGTTTCCGCGTCTGCTGAACCATCCAAAAACACGCTAAAAGGCGTGTTTTGAAGGGGGGGAGGTGGTGGGGGGTAGTGGGGGAGGGGTAGTATAACTGTAGATTTACCATTTTCTTTTCTGTCTCTTTAATAGTATAAACTATATGGCCCATGTCAATCAAGTTTTGTTGCCTAAGCATTGTAAGCTTACAACCAAAAGTACCATGCTCTCTTTCCAGTACCCATGAGGTTAGCAATTAAATAATTTGTTGTGTTTTTGTGTTTTAAACTCTTTTGCGTCTTCTTAGGTCCAGGTGCATCTCCTTAGGGTTTCATGATCAAAAGGAGATGCATGTCTTATTTATCTTTCACTCTTAAAGAAAAACAGGCGCAACTTAAGCATTTGACCTGAAATCAACCAGGAAATCTGTGTGGAAATATACACCCTGATTTCTCTAGCCTTTTTCAAGTTACAAGAGGTTAAAAGTCAAAAATTTTAGGCAAAGACTTGGAGATGAACACCATGGTAATGCATTACTGTACTGTACTTAGTATGTGCCCCTAACATGTTATTCTTGATCTTAAAATCTATACAGTACTAATATAAAAAAAAAAAAAAAAAAATGGGGATTGGGCCTGAGTATATAGATAGATAAAATATACTAATCAATTTTTATTATTTGTCCAGGTGGTTCTAGCGGCCGTAACGACAACACCTGGAAATCTTCTGTGAATGAGAGTCGACCTAGCTTGATCGTACAACTAGCGGCTTCTGTCAACAACACAGTGAAAACATTGCAGTTCTTCAGGGGGAGGTTAGTGGATCAGTTTATTGTAAAATAACACCATTAACTCTTCCAGTATGGGTGATCGTTATTTTGTATTTTATTCTGGCTATCAATAGATTTTATTTTTATTTTTTCTATGCGAGTCAATGGAGCTGGTGGACAAGTTTTGTTACCTTGGAGATACCCTCTCTGCCAGTGGTGGGGTAGAGGCTGCCACTGTCGCTAGAATTAGATGTGGCTGGGGGAAGTTCAGAGAACTGATGCCAATTCTGACCATGAAAAGAATGTCTCTCCCCCTGAAGGGAAAGGTGTATGCCTCATGTGTTAGAAATGCAATGACGTATGCCTCAGAAACATGGCCCGATAAAGTAGAGGATGTCAACAGAATGGAACGTAATGAGATGAGAATGGTGAGATGGATGTGTGGGGCCAGGCTGCAGGATAGAATAACAAATGATGAGCTGAGGAGACGTTTAGGCATAAAGAGTATTAGCGAGGTGATGCGTACAATTAGACTGGGATAGTATGGACATGTGGAGAGAATGGATGAACAAAATTGGGTGAACAAATGCAGGTCTGTGATTGTGGAGGGAGCTGCACCAAGGGGTGGACCGAGGAAGACCTGGGATCGGACTATACGTGCCGATCTCAAATCCAAAAACTTAACAAGTGAAGCAGCCCTTAACAGGGTTGCCTGGAACGCCGCCATTAGGACAAGAGACTGAAACTGCACGTATGTGTGAAGCACTCAGTCTTAAAATGTTATGTATGTACAGGCCTCCATCACTATCCGATGCCCCAATTTACGATATTATTATAGCTTTTTAGGTGTTTGTGTTTGGGTTTTGGCTGGTCTCAGAATCCATCCCCATTTACCCCATTAATTTTAGGGTTTGCTATATGATTTTTCAATTTATGATCGGGTTTTCAGGAACGTAACCCAGTCATATATTGAGGGAGACCTGTAGCTGTAATAATGCTACCTCTTCTCTATTCCCTACCAACAAGACTATCACTTTACCAACACTACCTCACTACCACTACATTCATACGGGTTTAGAGACCGCAACCGTCCACAGTGAATGTGGCTTCCATGGTACAATCACAGTACTGCACACAGTGCACAGCAATCGTAACACAGTGGCTACTGTCTTTACTGCAGCACAGTACAACAAAGCCTTGCCACATCAATGCCCCATCATGTTATCACTGTGGCTGATGTTGGTATAGCGCTAACAGTGTCTCAGCAAAACTCAATAAAGTTTCTCTGAAGCACTTGCACCTGGCAAAATCGCACTGTTGATATACTATACCTGGCACCAGTGAACTTGACAGTTGATATAATTATACAGTACATACACAGTTGATATATACACCCTCTCGGAGCACTGGCTTGGATAAAATCAGGAGGTTGGTCTGTGAAGACATTTTGGCTCGTACGTTCCTTGATTTTGACCCTGTCACTCTTTCAACTTTGAGGGAGGCACTCGCCACAGGTAGTTCTGCCTTTTTGTCTCCCTCACTCACATAGACAAAAATAAAAATAAATGTAACTGTCAAGTTCGTTGATGCTGTGTGTAGTACATGTATAATCAACAAAGTCGTACTCTAGTCAAGTCATTTACTTTTTGAGAGTAGATTAAAATATTCTTCGACAATACTGAACCTAGCTCAAATATAACGGTTTTTTAAAGGATTTGTTTTTCTTTTAATAGTGATATTAGCAAGTTGAAATTAGGGAAGTAGAAAATATATTTTGAACATGAATTAAGAGGAACATAATTTAAGAGGAACCGGAAAAATGTTCTACTAAAAAGTATACAAATTTAACTCGAAGGGGTGGGTTATAAGCTTTGTGAAGGTCTAGGAAGCAAACATAAAATATATATACTGTATAAGGCAATAAATGATAAACTTAAGTAAAATAGGTTCTCTTTATACTACCATATAGTACGATAGTGCGTTGTTATATGTGCGATTAGTTTGCTTGGGAAACAGATTAACTTGCTCATGTAGTAATGTACACCCTATGTGGTGGATTGTGTTCTTTTATTTCATAAATTTTATTTTAGTAAGCGTTGTTTCCACATAGCGATTTTGAGAAGTTAACCCTCTCCGACATATGACGCAATTTTGAGCCTATTAGGGATACTTTAAAAGCTTTGTTACCATCAGGAGTATTTAGAAACCTTTAGTATAGTTACTTCAACCTCTGCAGTTGTCTTTGAGTTAGCTGTGGGCAGAAAACTAATTTTGGAGAGGTGAGAGAACTCTATTTCTTATTGCTAATCTGGCAACCTCTGCGTCATATGAGTCTGAAAGGGTTAATTTGACTTTATTGTCTTTGTCCCAGTTTTGGTTTGTTTAGTTTGCAAGTTTTACATTTTAAATTATAATTTTCCAGTAATTTCACTAGATTTTTCATTCCAGGGCAAACAGAAAGGGCAGAGTTGAACCTGAATTATACTTGAGGAATTAAAGGCTACCATATTATAGGTTATTAAAGGCTACCATATTATAGGTTATTAAAGGCTACCATATTATAGGTTATTAAAGGCTACCATATTATAGGTTATTAAGGCTACCATATTATAGGTTATTAAAGGCTACCATATTATAGGTTATTAAAGGCTACCATATTATAGGTTATTAAAGGCTACCATATTATAGGTTATTAAAGGCTACCATATTATAGGTTATTAAAGGCTACCATATTATAGGTTATCAAAGGCTACCATATTATAGGTTATTAAAGGCTACCATATTATAGGTTATTAAAGGCTACCATATTATAGGTAATTAAAGGCTACCATATTATAGGTTATTTTCATAGTAAATTATATTTTTTATCATCGTTCTTATTACCCATAACCCCCCCAAATGAAATTATTGCAAGCATGTGATCTTCCCAGGATACCTCATATAGAACTTACACGCTTTAACCATTACACCATCAGGACAGTTTATTTAATGTGCTGGTTTTGTATTGCAGAGTGGACAAGCGATTTCGATAAGTTCTTTTGTCTTTATATTGTGTCGACCCAGATTTGGTTTGTTTATTTTGCAAGTGCTGTATTATATTATAAAGACAAACATTGTATAGATCATTTTCATATTCCATCTATTTAATATAATGGTTTTCTATTCTATTTATGTTATGTATGTATTTTGTATTCCAGAGTGGACAAGCAGCAAATGAGTCATTGAGCCTGAACATCTGGCCGGACCTTGAACTAGACACCCACTGCCAGGATGGACTATACGATGCTGTAGACGTGGTTTCCTCACCTCTCACTACCCGAGGGCAGCACCACACAGCAGGTCCCTCGTAACTTCTACCTCATGGGTAGACCAAAGGACGCACCCCTCGTACATGCTCAGCTACAGGTGGGTCATTATTTAACTAGTTTTGCCTTTCATTCTGACTATAGCTATCGTATAAATACGATAGAATATGACTCTTTTGTGATCTCTTATGTCTCTGTGACGTCACGATCTCTCCTACAGCACGACGTAGGACGAGTAGATCGTATATTATAAGATTGTAAATAAGTTAAGTTATAAAAGGCCTAATATGCTATTAAGCAATATTGCCATGGTCTTATGTAGTATATATGAATTTATCGTATATTAAATCGTATAGAGCAACCTAAATGCGGTACGATAATTTGGGCTCCTGGCGGTTTGCCAAGGCAGCAAGGTGTGCTTTTCAGGTACGTCAGAGCCTTCACGAACACCAACCAGTTAACATCTAATTTTCCGCCCTCAGTTGATCGTGCTTTTGTGCCTGTAATCACAATACACACACACTCAGCTACACCACCAAGACGTTCTCATCGACATCATGACTGACTGATAGATAAGCATACATTATATAATCATGTCCATTCCCATGTAATCATTTATTCTTTCTTTAACTTGACTTGTGTCTTGGGACCGAAGTCTCGTTCCCCATTGTCCACCGCCATATTGGGTAAAACGTTCTCCCTTGCCTCATTGCCACGTGGAACTATTGGTGAGTTAATTCCTGGCTAATATTAACCCTTATAACCTTACCCTATATATACATTTATTATGCGAGACCTTTGGATATAAATTAGCTTGTTTCAGATTGAATTCAATTTAGATATAGAGTAGTTTTCATTTAGATTGATTTTATTTGATTCATTATAGCTTAGTAATATTTAACTTCCATTGATAGTTTACCACAATAGCATTAGAACTATATTGTTAAGCTTAGGTGGGCGGGCACTGCGGTGTGCTCCACTGTATGTCTGCCTGCTGAGACCGGAACATCTCCGGGAGGTCGGGGGCCAGGGGAGTGCTGGAGTGCCCTTAGTGATCCTTGGTCTCTGGATCTTCTCCTGGGCGACCTAGATGTGTGTGAATTTGTATTTTTTTTTTTTTTTTTTTTTTCCCTGTTCGGGCTCTGTCTCAAGTCAGCCACCCCCAGCTATGACGTATATACATACATGCATTCTCCCAGGGGGTAAGGGGGTCTTCAGGGGTGGAGGAAAAAAAGAATATGCCTCACGCATCCTACTGCGTGTGTCGTACAAGGCGACTAATAGGGGGGATGGCGATAGACTTATGGACCAACAGCTATTACTGTGCAATAACGTCTTTATCTTAGCACTGTCTTGGTATGGCACTGCCGAGGCTGGTGGGGTGCGGATAGGTGCCACAGGGGACTGAGTCTTACCTGGGCGCTGTTTGGCACCACACCTGTGTCGGCAAAAGTGTTTGCATGTTGGGGCAGGACTTTATTGTTCTATAGTCCAAATTGCCTAATATACAGTAGAGCCTTGTTATGGTGCTGTCTCTTTGTAACACTGTTAAGGCTGGTGTGGTTGTCACTCTTTCAACTCTGGGGGAGGCACTCGCTGCAGGCAGTTATGCCTATTGTCTCCCTCATTCACATAGAAAAAAAATAATACTGCAGGTGCAAGTGCTGCAGGGGGACTGTAAAAAAAAATGCAGGTGCAAGTGCTGCAGGGGGACTCTGTCGAGTCTTGCTGAGGCACGGTTAGCGCTATACCAACATCAGCCACAGTGATGACTATGTGGGGCAGTGCTGTAGTGGGACTTTATTGTACTACAGTACACTCCAAGTACTGAAAGGCAACCCCGTCTGAGCCGTTACAATGCATGTAATGGAAAATTACACTAAACCAATGTATGTATACATACATTGGAACAAAAGGCACTGAAAGCTTAGCCCTTTGAGGATTATGATGCATTTTTACAGTAAATTCTGGCTGAATTAATTAACTGTTAGAAACGTAAGTTAGTCTCCTGGGTGACCAAGATGTGTGTGAATTTGTGTTCTGTTTTTTGTGTTGTGTTGTGTTGTGTTGTCCCTATTCGGGCTCTGTCTTGAGTTCGCAACCCTAAACAAAAAAAACACAAAAAACAAAGTGTATGTGCCAGAGTATATACTGTAGATATATAGATAGATACATAAGAAAGTAAGGCTATAAGATTGTTTTAGTCTCCCATTCCTCTAGTCTCAGGCAGGTGTTGCCTTATGCATTTATATTTAACTCCTTCCGTACCGGCGACGTCTTTTTATTTTCTTCTAGCTACTATTAGACTATATTTTTCAGCTTAAAAAGGGCCTCTAACAGGGGAGGCTGAACCCTCCTCTGAGCCCAGACATCAAAATTTCTAATTATTGTGTTCTTGTTCTATAATGCTTCTTTCAACATAGGAGAATAGCATAGGAAGGAACAAAAAAACATATCGCATCCATAACCCCCAGGGCCGGGGGTTCGACCTCAACCCCCGATTTTTTTTTTTTTCTTTCAGCCACCCAAAAAAAATGTTTGTGTCTGTAGTCTAAAGGGCTGCTGTAAGCAATAGAAATAATCATATGAGGGCATAAACACCCATATGATATCCCTAGGGCCCCCTTGGGGGGGCCCAAATATGGATTTTGGTAAAAAATTGTCTCATAATTCCAGTGAAGCCTACCCATGACGAAAATTTTCTTTAGTTTGCCATAAATCTCGATCTTCTATGTGCGCGCTATGGCAGAAAATGGAGGGTAAGGAGGACTAACTATTTTATCTGCCCCCAAAAATAATTTGAGTGATGAAAATCTATGAATTTGTGTGGTTTGCTATCATTTTTTTGCACTTACGAGTGCCACTATATTTGTATGTATTGCTCAAATGCATTCCCCTTCTAAATAGAGTACATAGGGGTACATAGGAACGCCTGTACGTTTAGATAAATGCCGTTTTGCCGAAAATGTCCGAGTTTTGACCATTTTGGTGTCAAATCAGCTGTAACTATAAATAATAATGTAATATATTTTTTTCAGCACTTTCTATTATTCAATAGGGGTATATTTAACACTAGATTAGCGGGCTAGCGGTTTATTTATATGTACCGCCCAGCGGGGTGTTTTTAGCCAAAATAGGGCTGTTTACGTGATAATTTTCATGCCTAAATAAGACCCAGAGCGTAAAACAAGTATCTATCCCTGAAAGGGCATAAACAGAGCTTTCCAATGACACCATAACGATCCTTTTATGATGGCTAGTTTTCTTGCAACAACCGCGCAACGCGAGTGCAAAAAGCATGTAATTCGGCACTTTCCCCATACAATTCCGTATGTAGCGAGTGAGAGAGGGAGGGAGGAGGTGGGATTCGTGTCAGTAGGTTCGCCGCGGTGGTCTGGAGCAGTCATACGCTCGCTACTCTCCTGCCACCACTTGTCTCTCTCTCTCAGCAACATTACATGCTGAAATTGCCACACGACCTATGTCGAGCGCCGCCAGATAGTCCAGATTTATTATACTCGACTTATGTTGCGCGCCGCCAGTTAAGGGTTAAACGCTACGTTGTAGGGGATGCTTGTACGCTATGCCATGCAATTGCGGGAAATTTGAACAATTTTGAGGGACTAGATGAATTTACGAAAGTGCAATGAATGATGCACTCGCGTGCGCACATAGAGATTTGATTTTTTCAGCGAGTCTTAGTATGGCCATATGTAATAAGATGGTATAATGCCAGAAACACAATCTCTTATACAGGCTGACTTGGGGGTGTAAGGTTCAGCCTCTCCTATTAAATTAAGCTGCTTTGAACGATCTCCATTAACCCTTTATTCTACCACACATCCTTCTTAAGCTGGACAAAATCATCTAAATATAACTAGAATAAAATGAAAAAGACGTCACAGTACAGAAGGGGTTAATGCTAAAGTTTGGACTATGCCGTACTTTTTTAAGTGCTTGATATTGCATTGCGAGGTTGGTACTATGAACTCTGTGCCCTATAATTTTTTCTTTCCTCATAAGCAGTACGCTATTCATAGTGCAGTTGGGTCCAGTACATGAAACGGATTAACTTGCTCATGTAGTAATGTACACCCTATGTGGTGCATTGTGTTCTTTTTTTATAAAGAATTATTATTTTGCGGGGAGGCTGTCCCTTACAATTAGCCCAGACATCAAAATTTCTAATTATTGTGTTTTTGTTATATAATGCTTCTTTCAACATAGGAGAATAGCATAGGAAGGAACAAAAAAACATATCGCATCCATAACCCCCTGGGCCGGGGGTTTGACCTCGACCCCCGAAAAACAGTTTTTTTTTCTTTCAGCCACCCAATTTTTTTTTTTGTGTCTGTAGTCTAAAGGGCTGCTGCAAGCAATAAAAATGATCATATGAGGGCATAAACACCCATATGATATCCCTAGGGCCCCCTTGGGGGGGGGGGGCCCCAAAATCATGGTTTTTGGTAAAAATTCTCTTCCAACAAATCAGTGAGGTCAACCCCTGACGAAAATTTTGTATAGTTTGCCATAAATCTCGATCTATGTGCGCGCTATGATAGAAAACGGAAGCTAAGGAGGACTAACTGTTTTCTCTGCTCCAAAAATAATTTTGAGTGATGAAAATCTATGAATTGGTGTAGTTTGCTATCATTTTTTTTGCACTTACGAGTGCTACTATATTTTTATGTATTGCTCAAATGCATTCCCCTTCTAAATAGAGTACATAGGGTTACATAGGAACGCCTGTACGTTTAAATAAATGCCGATTTGCCGAAAATGTCCGAGTTTTGACCTTTTTGGGGTCAAATTAGCTGTAACCAAAACATAATAATGTATTATATTTATTTCAGCACTTTCTATTATTCAATAGGGGTATATTTAAATGCTACGTTGTAGGGGATGCTTGTACGCTATGCCATGCAAAAATTGCGGGAAATTTGAACATTTTTGAGTGACTAGATGATTTTACGAAAGTGCAATGAAATTTTGCGCTCGCGCGCGCACATAAGGATCTGATTTTTGCAGCGAGTCTTAATATTACCATATGTTATAAGATGGTATAATGCCAGAAACACAATCTCTTATACAGGCTGACTTGGTGGTGTAAGGGACAGCCTCCCCTTTTTTAAGCGTTGTTTCCACATATCGATTTTGATAAGTTGTTTTGTCTTTTTACTGTGTTCGTCCAAGTTTTGGTTTGCTTATTTTACAAATTTTACATTATAATCCATTATTCGATATATGGATATTGATCGTGGTCATGTGCTTGATGGAGGTCTAGGAAGGAAACTAAAAATGTAATATATACATGAAAACATCGGCCAAAAAATTAATCGTCCCCCTCTTTACTACCCCCAGGTTAGTGGTATATCGGAGCCGGTAGGGTTCAGCGACAGTAACTGGACCTTTGCCGTGAGTGCTAAGCCGGTATCACACGAGAGCTTTTATAGTCAACATTCGATGATCAACATTTTTCTGGCAACATTTCTGGAGTATTTTGCACTGGTATCAGAAACTAGACTGATGATAGATGTATTTAGGTGACATAAATATATTAAATGTTTATCTCATAAGCTGCCAGACCAGCGTTGAGGATAAATGTTGAGTGAAAAAGCGCTTGTGTGATACCGGCCTTACCAGTGATGCCGTGGTGCTCTTCCTGTGGCTGGAGACGGAAGTGGTTAGCGTATTCTCCGACAACGGCTTCATCATGACCCAGGCTTCAACGGAGGTACTCTTCTACGCTGACAAGGAAGCTACCAAGATCGAACTGGAGGCTTCACTAACGGTCCTCTCCCTCGCTGACACACACACCACACAGGCTCAGAGGAACCAGGAGGGACTCAGAGATCGAGCCTTCCACCCTAACGACCTCAATAATGTAATTTATTTACACTAGGAATGTCATAATCTGTTAATATATGCTGTGCTGGGTCCTTTTCTACACTGACGATTACACCACACAAATCCCCAAGGAGCAAGAGGGACTAAATATAATGTGAAACTTGCAAAACACACAAACCAGATTAACTTGCTCATATAGTAATGTACACCCTATGTGGTGGATTGTGTTCTTTTATTTCATAAATGTTATTTTAGTAAGCGTTGTTTCCACAGAGCGATTTTGAGAAGTTGTTTTGACTTTATATTGTATTTGTCCCAGTTTTGGTTTGTTTAGTTTGCAAGTTTTACATTTTAATCCAAAACAGGAAACACACATTATAAAGACAAAAGAATCTGTCAAAATCACTATGTGGAGGTAACGCATTGAAGATTTAGCAAAACAATGCTATGAAATAAACTCAAAACCACCATAATATATTCCTGTTACACATTACGGTTGTATGGCATTAAGGCCGGTATCACACAAACGCTTTTTCACTCAACATTTATCCTCAACACTGGTCTGGCAGCTCATGAGATAAACATTTAATATTTTTCTGTCACCTAATTTCATCTATCATCAGTCTAGTTTCCGATACCAGGGCAAAATACTCCAGAAATGTTGCCAGAAAATTGTTGATCATAGTATGTTGACTATAAAATATCTTGTGATACCGACTTTACTCTGTGATAATAGTATAAATATTGTGGGCATAGCTGTGATAATTTAATTGTTATCAATGTTATCAATTCCAAGTGCAATTAATACTTGTGCAAAGTTCACAGGTTGAGCTATAGTATTCAGATACCATTGTGCATATGAAGAATTTTATACAGTAGCTGCATTTTATAAGAAATTAATGTATTTATAAAGCATTTCGGGGCTGGCGACTGGTGCTTGATGGGGGAGTGTCTGGAGTTTTCCCTTTCCCTCTCCCTTCGAGCTTTTGTCGTTGGTTTAATCAATTTTGCATAGTTTTTCTTTCCTCTTTCTAAGTTTTTCCCCTTCTATTCTTATTCTGTCCCATTCGGTTGTCCTCCGGGCGACCTATATCACATGCCTCCCTGGCCTGGCTAAGTTGTAGGCTCCTGCCCTGATTTGTCTCTTCGGTTGCTGATGCGGCCGAGCTGACTCGATTCCCCTCAGTCGTGCATTTTTTGCATCTCGCTGTGATTTTTTTCTACCTTAGACCTGATCTCTCATTCTTTGCCCTTGATCACTTCTTGGTTGGTGCTGCAGTGTAGCAGTTCTTGCCTCATCCTTCAGTCCTGCCCTATAGGAGCTCATGTGGTCTGGCTGAACTGATGAAATGTTGAGAAATGTCTGTGTGTCTTCACCTTCCTAGATTTGTTCACCTCCTGCCCTTCCCTGTCTATCTTGACTTGATTTGTTGTCCATCTTGATCTAATCCTTCAGGCTAGCCCTGTGAGAGTTCTTTTGTGGAACTCACTGGTCTGGTTAAACTAATTGTATATTAATTAAAATGTAAAACTTGCAAACAAAGTCAAACCATAACTGGGATAAAGACAAATATAAAGTCAAAACAACACATAAAAATCGCTATGTGGAAACAACGCTTACTAAAATAAAATTTATGAAATGAAAGAACACAATCCACCACATAGGGTGTACATTCTACATGAGCAAGTTAATCTGGTTCCGAAGCAAACTAATTGCACACTTAACAACGCACTATCGTCACAAAAACAAATGTATGTTATGTATATTGATATTTGATATATTATATTTTTGTATTGGATGCAATATGGTGTATTCTTTATTCCCTTGACTTGTGTCTTATTACATTGTTTGTACTGTAAAGTATGTATATACTCAGGCACATACTCCATAGCTGGGGGTGGCCGACTCGAGACAGAGCCCGACAGAAACAACATTTAAAGTTCCAATTCTTAGATTCCGGGACCACTTTCGCGTTCCCTCGCCCCTTACTCTGTCTCATCTAGCAGGTGAATTATAGAAGGGGAGGAGGATTCCTAGCCTCCCGCCCCCAGAAGGAAAAGTAGGACAGTAACAGAGACAGACAGAAATGGCTAAGGTTGGGTAGAGGATGCCAAACCTCACTCTGGATAGGAACGTTATAATAATAATAGTAATGTACGGTCGCGCTAATAAGCCATGTCCCAGCTGTCGTTACGTTTGGCTTCCTCTGTGCTGTATTAATGTCTGTCAGATGTTGAATAAGTTGGGTAAGTGTAGGAACATGTTTGTATATCTCACTCGCAACGATTAATTGATGCTTAGATAGTGCTGATACCAATTATAATAATTATTGATCAGAACATACTTGGTGCTGAGACATCCCTTATTAGCGCGACTGTACAGTATGTATGCATGTAATAATAGTATAGGTAGCGCCAACGAACTTGACAATAATCTTTATCCATGACCTCTCTGTAACTCAAAAGGGCCTAGAGCAAACTGGCTGTAAATATCCACAAATATTTCCTGGTGGACTATACATACAATTACATAAAACTTTAAGACTGAGTGCTCCACACATACGTGCAGTTTCAGTTTCTTGTCCTAATGGCGGCGTTCCAGGAAACCCTGTTAAGGGCTGCTTCACTTGTCAAGTTTTTGGATTTGAGATCGGCACGTATAGTCCGATCCCAGGTCTTCCTCGGTCAACCCCTTGGTCTTCCCAAATGATAGAAACGTCAGCCCGATTTCTTTCATTTATTTCAAGTTATAAGAAGTTAAGGGGTCAAGTTTTTGTTGTTGTTGTTCCCTAAGCTGCCTGGCCGAACATCCCCGAGTCCTTAAGGAAGGCCATGGCCACGGTCGGGCTTTCCCACAGAGCTCTCAAAGAGTGTAAATTGTGTTGTTGGTGTAAGTGGTTGTGTGAAATGCAGTCTTCTATGATGTGTTTATTGGTATGGGGTGCTGTGTTACAACCCGGGCAGGTGTCGACGACGGAGTCATCCAGTCTTGGTGTCCGCATCTCAGCCTGGCCAGGTGGACTTCGTCCTCGCGAGGAAGGGAGGATTCAGAAGAATGGATTTCGGGAGGTCGTGCTTGCAGCTGCGTGTTGTCTATGAGTGATTGGATGGAACGGCGAGTGATATGAGTATGGATGTGCTTCCGGAAGTTGGTTTCGGGTGGGCAGGGAGGGAGAGAAGACAGTATTTGTGTGTGATAGCGTGTGCTGGGTGTTGTTTTGATATTTCTTGTTTAAAGTTTTTGTCAAGTTCGCTACCTATAATAAGAAATTGTCAGAAGCCACAGTAGCTACAACAATACAAACAAATCATTATCTAATTTGAAGAGGCTTTACAAAATTTAATATTATTTACCCTTCCTGTACCAGCGACGTGTTATATTATATTCTAGCTGTATTTAGACGATTTTCTGCAGCTTAGGAAGGATCTGTGATAGTTAACCCATACTGTACCAGCGACGTCTGATCAATTTTATTCTGGCAACTATTAGATGATTTTATTCAGCTTGGGAACAACCTCTAGCAGTAATATGGCTTCAAACTATCTCAATCAACCCTTATAAGTACCACAGATCCTTCCTAAGCTGCATAATACCGTCTATATACAGCTAGAATATAATATAACACACGTCGCTGGTACTCATAGGGTTAAAGGGGTTGATTGAGATACTGTAGTTCGAAGCCTTATAATTGGTAGCGATCCTTCTTAAGGGGAGATCTCCACTTGAGGGATTTTTTTCTTGACTCCTTTCTCCCTCATGTTTAGCCCCATTGCTTTTGATATTATAAAACGTTTGCCCCATTAGTTTAGCGATTTTAAGAACTTTCACCCCATATTAAGACCTTTCGTGCAATTCAGGTGTCGATTTTATCCTGGCGAGCGATAGCGTGCCTGTAATTTAAGAGGAACCGGCCTTCGGCCGGGACATTTTTCTACCGAAAAATGTACAAATTTATCTTGAAAGGGACTCAAGGGGGTGTAATTTTAAGCTTGATGGAGGTCTAGGGAACAAACTAAATACCTCCTCTCATACTGAACTGATTAGTAGTAGCCAGGATATAGTAGTAGCCAGGATATAGTAGTAGCCAGGATATAGTAGTAGCCAGGATATAGTAGTAGCCAGGATATAGTAGTAGCCAGGATATAGTAGTAGCCAGGATATAGTAGTAGCCAGGATAAAGTAGTAGCCAGGATATAGTAGTAGCCAGGATATAGTAGTAGCCAGGATATAGTAGTAGCCAGGATATAGTAGTAGCCAGGATATAGTAGTAGCCAGGATATAGTAGTAGCCAGGATATAGTAGTAGCCAGGATATAGTAGTAGCCAGGATATAGTAGTAGCCAGGATATAGTAGTAGCCAGGATATAGTAGTAGCCAGGATATAGTAGTAGCCAGGATAAAGTAGTAGCCAGGATAAAGTAGTAGCCAGGATAAAGTAGTAGCCAGGATATAGTAGTAGCCAGGATATAGTAGTAGCCAGGATATAGTAGTAGCCAGGATATAGTAGTAGCCAGGATAAAGTAGTAGCCAGGATAAAGTAGTAGCCAGGATATAGTAGTAGCCAGGATATAGTAGTAGCCAGGATATAGTAGTAGCCAGGATATAGTAGTAGCCAGGATATAGTAGTAGCCAGGATATAGTAGTAGCCAGGATATAGTAGTAGCCAGGATAAAGTAATAAGGATGTTGACGTTACACCAAGTATAAGGGGGTCACAGTATAAGGGGGTCACAGGTTTTTGTCTCTCCTTTGCTCTCCTTTTTGCAAGTTTTACATTATAATTGTTCTGGCTTGTATCTATTCGGCCCCATTCAGCCTACTGTTTTAGGACGTTTGCTTCCATCCAGGTGTCGATTTTTTCCTGGCGAGAGGTAACGAGCCAGCATATTTTGTTTAAAGTTTTTGATAGCAGGCTAAATTTGTAAATTTTTCGATAGAAAAATTTCTCATGCAAAGCCGGATTTCTCCATACAATGCTGGTTCGCTATCGCTCACCAAGAAGAAATTGACACCTGGATGGGGATAAACGCCTTACAAAAGTAGGCTGAATGGGGCCGAATGGATACAAGCCAGAGAAAGAGAGAAAAAAGCCTGTAACCCCCCTTAAAACAAGTCAACAAGTGATTAAATACTCTCATGGCATAACTAGTATCAGAAATCCGATATTTTTTGTTTTTGTTTTTGTTTTTGTTTTTTACTGGGGATGGTCGACATGAAACAGCCCGAATAAAAAAAAGCAAAAAAAAAACGAAAAATTTAAATCCTTTTGTGGGTCCTCCAATGAACTGAACTGAACAATAATTTTAGAATAAACATTTAAAAGGCGTCATAATCCTCAAAATAATAATCTATATTATATTAATTTCACCACACAAAGGGAAGGAAAACATAACCTCCAGCCAAACAGAAAGAAACAAACAAAAATATATAATATGTAGGCCTATGCATGTAGGCTATATAGGCTACTCAGGCACATTATTATTATTATTATTACATACCCCATATCTTAAGCCGGTATCACACGAGAACTTTTATAGTCAACATTCGATGATTAACATTTTTCTGGCAACATTTCTGGACTATTTTGCACTGGTATCGGGAACTAGACTGATGGGAGATGAATTTAGATGACATAAATCATCTATCTAAATGCCCCCCTTGCCACATGACTCGTTGCCGCCGTTTGGGGGCTTCCGGGCTTGTAGGTGGGGCGGCCAAGGTTCTTGGCCGCTCTCCCTATCACCTCCAACTAATTTTGTCATGTCCTTTTCTTTCTCCTCCTTTCTAGTTTTCGTTTTTCCCTCTTCCGCTTTCTCCTGGGGCTGCCATCCGAGGCCGGTCTCCCACCCTTGAACTTTTGTGGTCCCGTCCCTCCCTTCCCTTCCGGTTGACTTCCCTGTTTGCTTCCTTCCTTTCTCTTTAACTGCTTCGGAGGTTCTAGTTTCCTTAGGGCTTCGCCTTGGTGTCTCTGATCACTGCTGAGTTGGCAGAGTCCACCTGGCGACAGATGCTGCCGGCCAGGGCTCGCAAGGCTCGTTGCTGGAGGATAGGCACTATAGGGTTGCTTTGGGGTTTCTGACTCTCTTCTCTCTTCCCAGTGAGTGTGTCAGGTGACTACGCCGGCCCCGTTCTCCGTGGGACAAAGCTGCAGGACAAATGCCCGGGTTGTACAAGGTCCCTAGCTCAAAGCCGAGACCTGTCCCATCTCAATTGGCCGCATTCTGGGTTTCGTGGCCCTGCGGAGGTCTTTCTCCCTTTCGTTGCCAGGGGCACCTGGTAACCGCAGTATCTTCTTCCATGCTTTACCCCCTTTTCTCTTGCTATGGTGACGACTTATGCTTTTTTCCCTGTTCTTCCCTGTTTATGGCTTCTGCTTTAGTGGTTCCGGTGAGTGAGCCCCTTGTGACATGCAGCCTGCCACTTGGGGGTCTGTTGTCTGGCTGTCAGTCCGGTTCACCGCGGGAGCACGGTGAGTCGGGGATGGTTTTGGGTGCTCTCGACCGGCCCGCTGAACTATCCCTCGGTCGTCGCTCGTCCCTCTCGTCCATTACCGTTCCGAATCCTTCTCCTACCCTTCCGTCTTCGTCACGTCTTTCTGCGCCCTCCACTACCCAGGATTTCATCTCCTCTCCTGTAGTTATTTCTGCGTCTTCCTCTTCTTCCTCTTCTCCCTCTAGTCTTGTCACCCTCGACCCTTTTCTGCCCTCCCTCCCTCGTTCTCTTTCCTCTTCTTCTCCAGTTTCGTCCTCTTCTCGTCCTCGCTCCTCGGTCCTCCCTATGTCCTCTCTCTTTGCACCTCCTTCCTTTACTAAGTTTTTCTCCATCCCTGCTTCTGCGCCTCTAGCCGGTGATGACCTCCTCTTCCACCTGCGTCTCCTTCAACAGGTGGGAAAGGACGTCACCTTCCACTCCCGCCATGATGCCTCCCGTCTTGTTACCGTCCAAAACGAACTTCAGGCTACTGCTATGTCCTCTTTCGTCGATTGTTCTGGCACCCCCATCCCGGCTCAAAAAGATCAACGACTCAACTCCTGTACAGGGACTGTCCTGATCCCCGCTTCCATCCGTCTCGGGGGTCGTCCTTTCGCGGATTGCGCCGACCTTGTCAAGGACATCGTTGTCGCTCAAGACCACAAGGTGGTTAGTGTGGTGTGCTACACTATCCCTCCTCGCGACCTTCGCCGCCATCCCGCTAACATTGCCAAGATCTCTTTTGATGGACTTTCCCTTCCTGCCCATGTTATTGTCGGTGGTACTCGCCTCCCCGTGACTGCGTCTCTTCCCCGTCCACTCCAGTGTCGCAGCTGCTGGCGTTTCGGCCACCCGGCTAAGTTCTGCCGTACAGCCGCTGAGAGCCCACTCTGCCCGCGCTGTGCGCAGTCCGGACATGCCGTTGGCGAATGTCAGTCAACGTCCCAGTTCTGCCTTAATTGCCGCGGGTCTCATTCGGCCGACTCTAAGGTTTGCCCCGTTCATCTGTTCGAGTCTGAGGTTGCTGTCCTCAAAGCGAGACACGGCCTTACGCTCACCGCAGCCCGCCAAGAGGCTCGTCGCTTGGGCTTCACCCCTCAGTCATTTTCCAAGACTCTGTCTCCTCCCTCCTCTTCTTTGCCTCCCTCTACCACGCCCCCCCCCTTTTTCTGGTTCCTCGGTTCCTTCCACCGCCTCCGCTCCCTCCGTCCCCCCGGTCGCACCAGTTTCGTCATCTGCCTCCCTTCCTTCTACCGGTGCTTCTCCTGGATTTTCTCCTTCCTCCTCTTCAGTCTCCTCCGTTCGTCCTTCCGTCTCTTCCTTTTCTGTCCCTTTGTCTAACACTTTCTCTGTTCTCAGTCCTTCTCCTACTTCTGCCCCTTCCTCTTGCTCTCTTCCTTGTTCCTCCTCTTCTAGTCTCCCTCCACGCTCTCACCGTTCCAAGCCTCCCCCCCGTCCTCCGTCATCTTCCTCTTCTAGTCGCCCCAAATCTCCTACTCGCTCTAAACTTCCCTACTCCTCTACCAAACGGGCTCCTGTGCTCCGTTCTTCCTCGCCCGCTTCCTCTTTTAAACGTAAGGGTGGTCTCCGTGATGTGCGGTGCTCAAGTCCCTGCGAGAAGAAGAAGAAGTCGCCTCCTTCTCCTTCTGTTTCCCTTTCTCCTCTCTCCGTCCAGTCTCCTCCTCCTCCCGTCCCTGCATCCCTAGATTTCTCCTACGAAACCCTACCTCAGATTGACGAATTTATCCGTTCTTCCCACCCACCACCTTCTACTGTTCACGCCGAAGTTCATCCTACCCCCTCTTCTCTCCCCCCTACCCCTCTCCCGCCTTCCCCTGCCCCGTCCTCTTCCTCCACTCCCCCTTCTGGCCTTCCTCCGGGCCCTCCTCCTCTTCCTCCTCCTGACCCTCCCCCTCTTCCTTCTCTTCCCACCCGCCGTCCGTCCTTCCTCCCTCTTCCGGCCCTCCTCCTTCCTCTCCTCTTTCTCTGTTAGACCTCCCTATGCCCCCCGGTTTCCAGTCTTCCCCTTCAACGTCTTCTCCAATTCCTGCTCTTATTTCCCATCATTAGCCTCTCTTGGCTATATTTTCCACCCACGGTGTTACCTGTATTTTGTAAATATGTTGTATATAGTGTACGTCTTTTCTTCCCTCTTGTACGCGTCTTCTTTTTAATCTTTTTTGTCTTTATAATGTCCATTTTACAATGGAACATTCGTAGTTTTGCAGCACATCGTGTTGATCTTCGTTACCTTATCTCTAGGTTTAGCCCACTTGTTATTAGTTTACAAGAATCGCGTTTATCTAATGCCCCCTCCCCACTTCCTTTTTACTCCTATATAAGTTCTCCCCATTCCCAGTATGCTACTTGCCTCCTCGTACATCTTGATGTCCCAGTGTCTCAGTTAACTATCCGTACCTCTCTTAAATGCACGCTTGCCAGAGTGTTCCTTTCCCGCTGGCTTACAGTAGTTTCCATATACCTTTCCCCCTCGATCCCGCTCGATGTTCCAGAATTAAACAGGATCCTTTCTCTATTACCTCCACCTTTCCTCCTTTTAGGGGATTTTAATTGCAGGCATTCCCTGTGGGGTGACTCTACCGTTAATACACGGGGTCGTTCCCTTGAGGCTCTGATTCGTACACACGATTTATTTCTTTTAAACACTGGTTCCTCTACGCATTTTGATAGCGGCACCCGTACCTTCTCATGTATTGACTTGTCTCTGTGTTCCCCTACACTATCCTTGGATTTTACTTGGAAGGTCTTTAATGATTACTGTGCGACTGACCACTTCCCGATTGTCCTCTCCCCTACGTCTTACTCCCCAGTGCCACGCCCTCCCCGTTGGTGTTTCGATCGTGCCGACTGGACATCTTTCGCTGATCTCGCCGTTCCGTCTAATCCGACCCCTGCTTTCCCGGACCCTGATGCCATGCTTACCAGTTTCCTGATGTTTGTGCTCCATGCTGCCTATACTTGTATTCCACGCACCACTCGGAGTATGTCTTCTAAGTGTGTACCGTGGTGGACTGCTCAGTGCACTTCGGCTTTACGCAATAAAAGAGCCAAGTGGAAGAGTTTCCGTCGGAAAAAAGGCTCTCCATATGAGCGGGATGCGTATACTCATTTCAAACAGGCTAATGCCGTCTTCCGTCGTACAATCCGCTCTGCTAAAAAATCTAGCTGGATGTCGTATGCCTCTACTATCAACGCAGATACACCTGTTCCGCAAGTCTGGGCTCGCGTCAGGAAGATTGCAGGGAAACATGCGCCTACGCCGGCCCCTGTCCTCCATACCAACACTGGCATTGTGGGCGATCCGTCTCTGGTGGCCAATATGTTGGGACAACATTTCAGTGATGTTAGCACTGGCTCCCATCTCCCGCCCTCCTTCCAGATGCATAAACGCCGTTCTGAACTTAGGCGACTTGACTTCGCCTTATCATCTGATCAGTTTTTCAATGCCCCCTTCTCCCGGGCTGAGCTTGAGTCTAGCCTGGGAGCCTGTAAGGATACATGTGAAGGCCCTGACGGTGTCCATTACTTGATGCTGAAGCACTTATCTCCACCTGCGCTTGGCTTTCTCTTGTCCATCTACAACCGTCTGTGGTCCACAGGCTTTTTTCCGGCTGGGTGGAGACATGCCATCCTTCTCCCATTCCTTAAGCCGGGTAAGTCGGGCCATGCACCAGCAGATTACCGTCCCATTGCCCTGGTCAGTTGTGTCGGCAAATTATTAGAACGCATGGTTCACTCCCGCTTAATGTGGCTCCTGGAATCAAGAAGCATCCTGTCACCTTTTCAATATGGCTTTCGCAAGGGCCGTAGTACTTTGGACCCATTATTGAGATTGGCGACTTCTATCCGCGATGCCTTTTCGGACACTAAGTCGGTTTTAGCTGTATTCTTCGATCTTGAAAAAGCGTATGATACTGCCTGGAAATACAACATCCTTCGTACCCTTTTACGTTCTGGTGTGTCTGGCAACATGGCGGTATTCTTGCAGAACTTTCTCAGTGATCGTACTTTCCGAGTCAAGCTTCAGAATACATTCTCACGAACATACCCCCAACACGACGGTGTCCCACAGGGTTGTGTTCTTAGTACCATCCTTTTTATCCTAGCTATTAATGGTATTATTTCTTCCCTCCCTCTTGGTGTCCGTGCTTCTTTGTATGTGGACGACTTCGCTATTTACGCTGTGGGTTTGGATATCGCTGCCCTACAACATCTCATGCAGCGGGCCATTGATGCAGCTGCGCAGTGGGCTACGGCCCATGGTTTTCGGTTTTCGCCCTCGAAATCTTGTGCCGTCGTCTTCACAAAACGCCATACAGTCCCGCATCCTGTTCTTACGTTGTATAACCGCCCTCTGCCTTACAGGTCCTCAGCCCCATTCTTGGGTCTCATTTTCGATACTCGGTTGACATGGTACCCGCACATTACTTCGTTACTGACCTCCACCACCCGACGGCTTCAACTCTTACAAACCCTTAGCCACTTGTCTTGGGGTGCGGACCGGAAGACTCTTCTGCGCCTCCATACAACGCTTATTCTCTCCAAGATCGATTATGGCTGCCAGGTATATGCCTCCGCTGCGCGTACAAACCTTAAGCGCCTAGACTCCCTTCACCATCACGGTCTGCGCTTGTCGCTAGGGGCTTTTCGCTCTACTCCGGTTATTAGCCTTTATGCTGAGTCGGGTGTCCCACCGCTATCATCCAGGCGGGATAAACTGACCCTTCGATGTCATCTTCGCCTTCTGCAACACAGTTCGGCTGGTTTTCCTCCCACGGCTTGCGGCTTAGCCCCATCAGTGTCTGCTACTTCGTTCCCCGGTCGGGTCTCTGCTTTACTGGCCTCCTTCTCTTTTCCCATTCCATCGGTGCTACCCCTTCGACAGTCGGAGTTCCCCCCATGGCTACTCCCTCGCCCTACCGTTTGTACAGCTGCCCTCCCCCCCTCTAAGGCCTCTTCAACCCCACAGTTGCTTTATGCTCAGTTTACGGAACATCTGCTACGCCACTCTTCAGCCGTTCCAGTGTACACTGATGGTTCCAAGACCTCCGCCGGTACAGGGTTTGCGGTTGTGTTCCCGGACCGGACCTTCCAACGTCACATCCAATCATGTGCTAGTGTCTTTACGGCCGAGTTATTTGCTATTTTATTTGCCCTACGTACTATTTTTTGTTCACACCTGCATACCTTTGTAATTTTTAGTGACTCCCTTAGTGCTCTTCAGAGTATTCAGTCTCTTCCCGCTGTTAACCCCTTAGTGCTGGAGATTCAAGAATGGTTGTTCCGCATCGCTACTAAATTGAAGTCCCTGTCTTTCTGTTGGGTCCCGAGTCATGTTGGTGTGCCTGGCAATGAGCGGGTTGATTTTTTCGCCCGCTCTGCTATTACCTCTCACCGACTCGTGCCACGACGTATTCCTGCATCTGATTACTTCCCGCGTGTTACTCAATTACTACGTCAGCGCTGGCAGGACGAATGGACCTCCATGAGGGTGTCTGATGTCAAACTGCGTTCTGTCAAACCTTCCGTCCTCCCTTGGAAGTCTTCCTCTCATCGCAATCGTCGATGGGAGACCGCTCTAGCCCGTCTTCGGCTCGGCCACACCAGGCTCACGCATGGTCATTTGATGTCCTGTGATGTCCCCACGCTCTGTCCTTGCTGCCATATTCCAGTGTCTGTCCAGCATCTCCTGATCGACTGTCCGCGTTTCTCCAATGCCCGACGGCAGGCATTCCCCTTCATATCCTCCCTTAATCGCCCCCTTGTCTTAGCCGATTTGCTCGGAGAGTCCCCCACTTTCTCCCTCCCACATCTTATGCGGTTTCTCCTCCATACCCGTCTCCTTCAGCTTCTTTAATTAGTGTTTCCTAGTCTTCTTCTCCTCTACTCCGTCGTGCGCCCTGCCCCACAACACCTCCGATGTTTGTTTTTTTTTCCACAAAGTTTCTTTTGGTGCCACATAGTCTTTTTAGGCTTGGTGCGAATCCCTATTTTAATAATAATATCTAAATGTTGACCTCATAAGCTGCCAGACCAGTGTTGATGGAAAAAGCGCTCGTGTGATACCGGCTTAAGGGAGGCCAACTCGAGACAGAGCCCGAACAGGTACAACACAACACGACAAAAAGACAAAAAATAAAATCACAACTGTGTTGGTGGTGTAATGGTTTAGATGCTTATGTTCCGGGTGTGGTGTCCCGAGTTCGAATCCCGGGAGGCCATATTATAAAATCACAGCTGTGTTGGTGGTGTAACGGTTTAGATGCTTATGTTCTGGGTGTGGTGTCCCGAGTTCGAATCCCGGGAGAACCATATGCTTGTATTCGTTTATTCAAGTACATTGGGGTTTGTAATTGATGATTAATTTTAAGAATGGGGTGTTACTTATATCTAGGTCGCCCAGGAGAAAATCCAGAGACCTAGGTCTAGCCGTCTATGCGGGTCAAAATAAGATATACAAGTTGTTTACAGTAAGGTATACAAAATGGAGTCTAAAAGAATAGCCTATCAATCTCCCGATAGATGGCCACTGTTATCAACACTGCAGCAGACGACGAACCCAGAACAAGTAAGTAACATCAATTTACTGAACCTTTGGACCACCTCAAGACTACCCAAGGGTATTATATGGTATAGTAGAACCTTAGATCATCATAGAAAACAGTAATATTGATGGTGGGCTTATATAACATCTATAATCAGCCTTTGCAACTCTATTGGAATCAAAGGACGACTCATTGACGCATGCGCAGATGATTCCTTTGCCTGACGCCATTTTGGAGACATACCTATACAGTTGTTCACTTTTAATATTACTTTAACTATACATATCTTTGTAGAAATGTATGTATGTATTATGTATATACTCAGGCGCATACTCAATTGCTCGGGGTGGCCGACTCGAGACAGAGCCCGAACAGAAACCTGTAAAGTTTCAATTCTTAGGGTGCGGAACCACTTTCGCGTTTCCTTGCCCTTTTCTCTGTCTCGTTAAGTAGGAGAATTCTATCTATCTTTTTTTTATCTGTATCTTTGTAGAAATAATAACAAAATACTTAAAATAGACTTAACCCTTTGAGTACCAGCGATGTATTTGTGATATTGTATTCTAGCTATATTTAGAACATATTATGCAGCTTAGGAAGGATCTGTGGTAGTTAAAAGGGTTGGTTGAGATAGTTCGAACCCATATTAATGCTAGAGGTCCTTCCTAAGCTGAATAAGATCGTCTAATAGTTGCCAGAATATGATAAAAGGGACGTCCCTGGTACTGAAGGGGTTAAAAGGTTATGTCATTATAAACAGATGATAAGTGAGGGCAACTCATACCTAAATGGCACGAGATGGGGCGAAAGGTCTTAACATCGGCAAACTAATGGGGCAAACGTCTTAAAATGTCAGAACTGATGGGGCTAAGCAGACATGACTATGATGACACCTAGAGAGCACTTTTGAATACTACTAATAGATAATTATAACTAATAAATAATCATAAACTATATAATTTGTTATTGTCGCGAATATAAATAAAACACAGATTTTAAGGCAATTGATGAATTTAATGCAGTTTTGGGTGGAGCTTAGTGATAAAACAGGGAGTATTTAATGTCACCAAAATCAGCCCACAAAGAATCCGCCCACTTCCTCCAGACTGGGTGGAGTTTGGTGACATAAGGGTTGTCATTTAACCAAACTCCACCCACTTCCTGCAAAGTGGGCGGATTTTGGTGACATAAGAGGTGTCACCAAACTCCACCCACTTCCTTCTGAGTGGGCGGAGTTTGGTGACATAAGGGGTGTCACCAAACTCCGCCCACTTCCTCCAGAGTGGGTGGAGTTTGATGACATAAGGGTTGTCATTTAACCAAACTGCCCACTTCCTGCAGAGTGGGCGGAGTTTGGTGACGTAAGAGGTGTCACCAAACTTCACCCACTTCCTTCTGAGTGGGCGGAGTTAGGTGACATAAGGGGTATCACCAGTGTCACCAAACTATGCCCACTACCTCCAGAGTGGGTGGGGTTTGGTGACATAAGGGGTGTCACCACACTCCGTCTACTTCCTCTAGAGTGGGTGGAGTTTGATGACATAAGGGTTGTCATTTAACCAAACTGCCCACTTCCTGCAGAGTGGGAGGAGTTTGGTGACGTAAGAGGTGTCACCAAACTCCACCCACTTCCTTCGGCGTGGGCGGAGTTTGGTGACATAAGGGGTATCACCAGTGTTACCAAACTCCGCCCACTACCTACAGAGTGGGTGGGGTATGGTGACATAAGGGGCGTCACCAAACTCCACCCACACCCTTCCAGCATTGTGATAGGCCTATGTCACTCCTCCTTCATAGATCATAGTTTCCCATGTTGTACACTCTAAAACTCAAAGGTATGATAACTATGTCACAAGTATACAGGGTATGAGATTAATTGATTATACTGTATAAATGATGTTAACCCTTTGAGGATTCTGACGCGTTTTAACAGTTCATTCTGGCTATCACTAGACGAATTTATACAGCTTAGGAAAGATCTGTGGGAGGTATAAGGGTAAAAACTATCTCGTTTAATCCTCTGACTTCCATATACCCTTCTAAAAGGGAGGCAGACCGTTTTTCTGGACCTCCTTCTCCCTCATGTTTAGCCCCACTAGTTTTGAAATTATAAGACGTTCGGCCCATTAGTTTGGCGATCTTAACACATTTCGCCCCATTTCGTTGTCAAGTTTAAGACCTTTCGTGCCATTTAGGTGTCGATTATTTCCTGGCGAGCGATAGTGAGCCTGCAATTTTAAGAGGAACCGGCCTTCGGCCGAGAAATTTATCTCTAAGTGGGGTCTAGGGGGTGTTTTTCTAAGCTTGATGGAGGTCTAGGGAGGAAATTAAACAAATATATGAATAAATTAATTAATAGACCAAACAAACGGTCTGCCTCCCCTTAACCTGAATAAAATCGTCTAATGATAACCAGAATATTATGAGTAGCCTAGGTGGGTCCTCGAACTCTGAAAGAAAACAAAAATAGAGCTAATTTATTGTATTATTAATTTCATATTGAGTGTTTGGGGGTACCAAGAATGAAGTCGGCATTTGGACTACAACACGTCTTCCCTCAGCTGGACAAAATCACCTCTACTGTTGGTCAGAACAAGGCTACCAAACACCGAAGGCCTCCGTCGAACGCTGTCTATCACCCAGCCTCTCCAAACCCTTCACCTTCGTAGTCTCTCTCCTCCCTAACAACTCCTTTGACTGATCCAGAACAACAAGCAGAGAACATCAACAAGATTGAGATGAGCAGCAATAAGCCTCTTGTCAGTTCCCGACGGAGTCAAAACACATTAAATATTCATATCACCTTATTGTTGTAATGCCCATTTAAATGTATATTGGTGGTAATAAACCCATTGTATTCAAGATTAGAAGGTTAATCACCACCAATATACCCATATAACCCATCATACAGCATGTTGCCCTAGAACAGCCCTCTGCGCAGCCCCCCCCCCCCTATTAAGATACCCATATAACCCATCACACAGCATGTTGCCCTAGAACAGCCCTCTGCGCAGCCCCCCCCCCCCCACTATGATCCTGCCACGGACATTAGTTCCAGGGCAGTAGTTCCCTTTCCAATGTTCCCTTACCCACTCTAAACCACTGTTTGGACACTTGATCCTCAGTGTTTTGGAGGACAAGCAGCCTAGAAAGGTCACTAGACCTGTTGTTGCTTGATTTCCTTTGTACTCCTTTGTACTCCTATCAATATACTCATATAACCCATCACACAGCTTGTTGCCCTAGAACAGCCCTCTGTGTACCCCCCCCCCCTATCAATATACCCATATAACCCATCACACAGCATGTTGCCCTAGAACAGCCCTCTGCGCAGCCTCCCCCCCCCCATCAATATACCCATATAACCCATCACACACCATGTTGCCCTAGAACAGCCCTCTGCACAGCCTCCCCCCATCAATATACCCATATAACCCATCACACACCATGTTGCCCTAGAACAGCCCTCTGCACAGCCCCCCCCATCAATATACCCATATAACCCATCACACAGCATGTTGCCCTAGAACAGCTCTCTGCACAGCCCCCCCCCATCAATATACCCATATAACCCATCACACAGCATGTTGCCCTAGAACAGCCCTCTGTGCACCCCCCCCCCCCATATAACCCATCACATAGCATGTTGCCCTAGAACAGCCTTCTGTGCACCCCCCCCCCCCATATAACCCATCACACAGCATGTTGCCCGACACCAGCCCTCTGTGCACCCCCCCCCCCCTATATATACCCATATAACCCAT
>JBAKBP010028744.1:0-28134 GCA_037953745.1 Lithodes maja | reverse complement strand
CCATCACATACCTACCAGTATAGTGTGTTGTATTATTAATAATTAATATCGATGTCTACTGCTTTAACGTTCTTAAATCCATTACCCTGGCCGGATAATACGTCGACCTTTATAAAAGTGCATTTCATTCCGTCAACTTGGAACAAATATGGAATGTAATTTGTATATGCCACAAAACCAACAGACAGGTTAATACAAAAATGAAAATATTTACCAAGTACACACACAATTATAATGTGCTATGTGTCAGCCGTGTGAAAAATATAATACGTTTGCCTGTTAGTGACAGAAGGGCTTGCAAACATATCTCATACGCTCATACGGTGATACAAAAACAAAGTGGGTGTTTTCCAAAGTTTACATTAGCCTACATACAGATATTTCCCACAAAATGAGAACAATAAACCTTCCGTCATAACAAAAGCCAGCGACACAACAAGTCTTATAAGCCTTCCAGTGCGAGGATGCCTTTTTATAGATTCCGGTTATCTTACGGCGATTATATGCTGTTTAAGGGGAGATATCCACTTGAGGGATTTTTTTCTTGACCCCTTTCTCCCTCATGTTTAGCCCCATTGCTTTTGAGATTTTAACCACGTTCGCCCCATTATGTTGACGATTTTAAGAACTTTCGACCCATTTGTCAATTTTAAGACCTTTCGTGCCATTTAGGTGTCGATTTTATCCTGGCGAGCGATAGCGAGCCTGTAATATAAGAGGAACCGGCTTTCAGCCGGGACATTTTTCTACCGAAAAATGTACAAATTTATCTTGAAAGAGGGTCAAGGGGGTGAAATTTTAAGATTGCTGGAAGAGTAGAAAACAAACTAAAAACCTCCCCTTAACCTACGAAAGTCATAGGGCGAACATATATACATTTGACCGCTTTCATTCTTTGAGGTCCTTCTTAATTAAGTTGAAAATTACTATCGAATTTCACCTAGAGTAATAATCAAAGTTACTCCATCCTACTGAAAGGGTTAAAGAATTGGTCAGACAACTCAACACCATAAGGCCATATTGGTGATTATGACACATGACACAGTATACCATGTCCAAATAGGTAGGCCAGGAACCCTAACCTCTATAACTCATGAAGGGGTGGAGCAAATGGGCTGTACATTTCCACACCCATTCCCTGGCTGACCCTTCGCAAATGGTAGAAATATTAGCTCGGTTTGTAAAGTCGTTTATAAGTTAAAGAGGGTATTATTCAAGAGTTTTGGTCTACTTATTTGGAACAGGGTATAGTTCGTATTACATTAGCGAATAACGTTAGCCTTTATTTGTTTATATTACTTGAAATAATCTACACCATTTGCGTATCGTTACCTAAAGTTGTCTAAGGATAGCTAGAATAAAGTGTCACCATGCGCCAGAGTCTTCACCAGGGTAACTACGAGTTATAAAGCAACACAACATAGTATTCTTTGTTAAGGGCAGGTTTGGTTTTATGGACCCCCTTCTTCCTCATGTTTAGCCCCATTAGTTTTGAAATAATAAAATATTTGATCCATTAGTTTGGAAGTTTTAAGACCTTTCGTGCCATTTAATTGTAATTTTTTCTTGGCGAGCGATAGCGAGCCTGTAATTTAAGAGAACCGTCCTTCGGCCGGGACATTAATCTACCGAAAAATGTAGATTTTTTTTTTTTTTTTTTTTTTTTTTTTTTTAAAGCTTGATGGAGGTCTTGGGAGGAAACTAAAGAGAATAATAAGTAAATACGTACATAAACAAATATATACAAATTTCCCCTTAACCAAACCCACATAATTATCTCAGGAAAATAAGAGTACTCCACAACAGAGACTAATTACCCCCACACTGCAACAGAAACCACCAATAAATCACAACAACTGAAACGAACACAAAGCCAAGAAAACAGAAAGGCCAAAACTGAAAACCAAGATCTAAGACAACACAGACAGATCAGTGAACAGTGCATGTGAAAGTTTGGTGGGTAGATTAAGTGTGGATTCTAACCTGACCTGACCTGACCTTACCTGGAATAACGAGACCTGGCTTGTCCTCACCTGATTTAATCCTGACCGTATCTAATCTGATTTGCCTTGCCTTGATCAAACATAACCCGACATAATCTAAACTGGTCTACCCTGTCCTAACTTAACTTAACTCTGTCTTGCCCTGCCCTGACCTACCTTGACCTGACCTAATCTAAACTGGCCTACCCTGTCCTGACTTAACTTAACCCTGTCTTGACCTAATCTAACAGGCCTACCCTGTCCTGATCTGACTTGACTTAACCCTGTCTTGCCCTGCCCTGACCTACCTTGACCTTGACCCTGACCTGACCTAGCATTGACCAACATGACTCAGCAAGTGTCGTACAACACGGTGATCTATCTCCTGGCTCTCCTGCTCGTCCTCATCTCAGTCACCAGGGTAAGAGTACAATAATAACCACATAAATCTACGGTAGTCGCATGTCAGTTTTCACTATATGGCAACTGGTACGATTCCCTAGCCTACACTGTAAATGGTAATAGCTATTTTGTTATCATTAAAGTACAAATAAATCTGAAACATATGATTGGTAGGTAGAAACTAGAAACTGGAATCCATCGTGGCCATCCAGAATCTTCATCATAACCAATTGAGACCCTCCAAAAGCAATAATATCCTTACTGAATACCAGCGAGACCATCATAATTTCATACTTTTACTACCAGTCGATTATGGATGGCCTCAATGATCCTCGGTATAGTTTTAGGAAGGTCTCCATGGGCCCCTGCCCCTGTGTCTAGTTTCTTTCATTCATATGATAACAGCAATAGACTATATTGTGAATGACCAATATCCAATAAGACATAATTACTTTTATAATAATTATATATTCAATGGGCTTAAATGTCTGCCAACAGATCAATATATTATACTCCGCTAGTACCGAAACATAAGCCACAAATGAAACAAATATCCGGTTATCACTACACATGACTGGTATTTGCACATTTGCTTAACTAAAACAAGAGCTATAGCAATGCATATTAGTGGAGTTATACTCATAAACACTAGGCTCGAGGATTCAGCTTGATTTCAATAACATGAAAATGTGTGTTATTGGCGAATGCATTTTTTTGACCAGCTTTAAGTACACTAAACAACCTTCTCTTGTATTTGGTGTATTTATTGTACCGGTATTATAAGCATTATTGCAGGCATTATTGTACCGGTATTATAAGAATTATTGCAGGCATTATTGTACCGGTATTATAAGCATTATTGCAGGCATTATTGCCAAATGAATAATACATTTTGTTGGTTATATATATACAAGGTTACTAAAGAACTTATGCAATATTGAAACCTGATATGAAACCATCAAACGACTTAATATAAACAAAATCAGTTGTGACTTCACATAGTTCTAAAGAATGTGTAATAAAAAAAAATATTATATAATATATATATATATATATATACTTGATAACATTAGCACATGAGCCACCATGATTCTGCAGCCATCATTATCATCAGCATCATCATAAACCCTGGACAAGTTTACATCACAGCTCCTTCTGCCAAAATAGCCCGCCTTGGTAAGTTTAGCGAGGGTGATACAAGATGATGTGTGGGTAACGTATAGCGGGGGTAAACCAAGCAGAAAGGAAGGGGAGGGGGGGGGGGCAAGTAAGATAATGGGGGAACACAAAAGGGAAAGAGGTTAGTAGAAGAGTAGGGAAGGGTGAACAAAATGCTAATAAGGGGAGATTGGTATTTTGCTCCCTAGACTCTCATCAATCTTAAAATATAATAATTCCAAGATCCCCCCCCCCCCCCACCGAGATAAATTTGTACATTATTCGGTACAAAAATGTCCCAGCCGAAGGCTGTTTGCTCTCAGATTGCAGGCTCGCAGTCACTGGCCATGACAAAATCGACGCCTAAAGTTTCTAAATGTCACGACAGGTCTTATAATTGACGAAGTAAAGGGGCAAAAGATCTTAAAATCACCAAACTCATGGGCGAACATCATAACATCTTAAAATTAATAGGGTTAAATTTGAGGGCGAAGGGGGCCCAGAAAAAAAACAAGCATTCCCTTAACCCATTCAGTACCGTTGACATCCTTTCCATTATATTCTGGTAATTATTAGACAGTTTTATTCAGCTTAGGAAGGATTACAGACTATCCCAATTAATCCTTTTAGCTACCACATATCAATCCTAAGCTTCATAAAATCGACTAAATGCAGCTGAAAACAAAAAAGGTATCGCCGGTACTGTAAGGGTTGAGAGGCAAGAAAGATTGAATGTGTGAAGAAAGATTGAATGCGTGAAGGAAGCAGGTTGATCCAGTGAGACGTGTGAGTAACGTATAGCAGGAGATATACACCAGACACAGTGAGGGATGAGAGAGAAGCGGTGGGGGGGGGGGGGGTGAGAGGAAGGTAGAGGAGATAGGGGAAGGACGGAAGGAGAAGGTAGGGAAATATGGTATGAAGGAATAAAGAGGGAAGAAAGGGAGAGATGGGAGGAAGGTAGGTATAAGAGATGGCAGATAGATGGAAGGTCAAACAAGGGAAGGAGATAGTAGGGAAGGACCTAATGGAAGGAAGAGAGAGGGAGGAAGATAAAGGAAGGGATAGGAGGAAGGTAGGTAGAAGAGATTGAAGAAAGACGGAAGGGTAAACAAGGAGAGTAGAAGGTATACAGGGAAAGATGGAACGGAAGGAAGAGAGAGGAAGGAAGGAAAGAGTGAAGGAATGCCCGAGTACGTTTAAGTTTGTGAGGGTGATCCAAGGTGATGTATGAGTGACGTACGGTGGGTTAAAGGAGGTGTGGGGAAGAAGAGAGATGAGGGAACCAAGGAATATACCAGGGAAGAAAAGCATGGGAAGGGTGAACGATAGGAAGGAAAGACAGAAGCAATGGACGAGAAGAATGAGTGTATGAGGGAAGGAAGAAATGGGAAGGAAGGAAGGAAAGGAAAGAATGAAGCAATGGACGAGAAGAATGAGTGTATGAGGGAAGGAAGAAAGGGGAAGGAAGGAAGGAAACAAATAAGCAATGGACGAAAAAATTAGTGTATAAGGGAAGGAAGAAAGGAAAGAAAGAAACAATGGACGAGAAGAATAAGGGTATGAGGGAAGGAAGAAAGGTGGGAAGGAAGGAAAGAAAGAAGCAATTGACGAAAAGAATAAGGGTATGGGGGAAGGAAGGAAAAGAAAGAAAGAAACAGTGGACGAAAAGAATGGGTGTATGAGGGAGGGAAAGAAGACAGGGGAAGGAAGGAAAGAAAGAGAAGATAAAGGAAAATAATAAGGGTGTGAGGGAAGGAAGAAATGAAAGAAAGAAACAATGGTCGAGAGGAATGAGTGTATGAGGGAAGGAAGGAAGAAAAGAAAGAAGCAATGGACAAAAATAATATGGGTACGAGGGAAGGAAGGGGGGGAAGAAAGGAAAGAAAGAGAGAAAGGCAGTATTTAATGGTTTTGTTTGATATTTTCAGTAATGTTGCTGGAAACACCATTTCATCCTACTAAAATATTCATTACTAGCAGGGATACCCGGCGTTGCCCGGGTAATCACCATAATCACCATCACTACTACTACCATAATCACCATCATCATCACAATACTACTACTACCATAATCACCGGCCTCGACCTCCCTGTGCCTCATTAAACGGTGACCTCGATTTCGGCCGCTAAATGACCTCCGATTTTGGATCTGACCTCATCTGTACCCTCATTTTGGGGGGCTGCGCACAACTTTCGTTCCATACACCTTTTCGATCGGAGGCCGCCTCCTGCCCCAAACGGCCCTCTTTCCGATTTCGCGCCCATTTTCTCCGTCCCTTTCACCCTGGGGACCCCTCTATGACCTGACCCAGGTCAATTGACAACCACATGCAAAGTTTCAGCTCCCCAGGTCCAAAACTGCGGCCGCCTATAAAGAACACACAGACAGACACACAGACAATCGAAAATATTATATAGATTCTAGGAGGATTTACACGAACACATTTCACATTTCTTGTTCGTGTATTTAATTATATATTTATGTATTCTATATTTTGTTGTCTACACCTTAGGGGAAAAATCCATGGTGCCATAACATGATTAACGGAAAATGAGTGAGCCCTTACTGTCCCTAGCCGGCCTGAAATGAAGTTGTCCCGTCATCTTTGTAGGGAGATAGGCCGATAATGAGGCAGATGATGAGGGGTAAAGTGGAGTGGTGATGGGAGGGGGGTGGGGGTGGGGGGTTAGGATGGCTGATGGTGGGTGAGGTAGGTTGGCTGATGAAGGTGAGGAGGATAGACAGTGAGATGAGTGAGGGACGGGTGATGAAGGTAAACAGAGAGGTGGGTGAGGCAGGATGGCTGATGAAGGGTGAGCTATATTATATACGGTGAAGGTGAAAAGGACAGATAGTGAGATGAGTGAGGGACGGGCGATGAAGGTCAACAGAGAGGTGGGTGAGGATGGGTAAGTATACAAAGAGGTGGGTGAGCTAGTATGGTAGGGTGGGTCAACTACAGTTGAAGAGGAACCCAGATATATAAATTATAACCTAACTTAACTTATAAGACAATGTTAGTAAAGCTAAATGTTAAGTAGTATATCATCAATGAAAACGAGGGAACATTCAAATTGTAGTATATGTGAAATAACATAAATTAAAATGAGTTACATCATAGAAAGACCATGTCAGGGATGATATTAACTAAAGTAACATAAGTGTAGACTACATAATAGTTTAAGCCTATGATAAGAATAGAATTAAGGTCAATCATCAGAATAGACTTAAAGTCAATAACATATGTAACATTTAGTTAAATTTGATATGGTTAAGTAAAGTAAGTCAGGAAATATAAATAAAGAGGTATTACAAAGTAGGAGGAACGAGTAAAAGAAAGGACTAAATCAAATATGTTAATTCGTAAAAATAATAATAAGGTAAAGAGAGAAGTACACCTACAGTAAATGGTAAATAAATCAGATGCGAGAAGATATCCAAAGAGAGGTCGTTTTAATTCGGACTCCCTTCTCCCTCATGTTTAGCCCCAATAGTTTTGAGATTTTAAGACGCTCGTTCCATCAGTCTGGCGATTTTAAGACCTTTCGCCCAATTTCCTTGCTAATATTTGTACCTCTCGTGTCGTTTAGATGTCGATTTTTTCCTGGCGACCGATAGCAAGGCTGCAATTATAGGAAGAACCGGCCTTCGGCCGGTATTTTTTTCTACCGCAAAATGGCAAAATGTACAAATTAATTTCGAAGGAGGATCTAGGTGATGTTTAGTTTAAGCTTGATGAAGGTCTAGCGAGGAAACTATAACTAAATAAATAAACATACGGTACATAAATAGACCAAAATAAACATACGGTACATAAAGACTAAAATAAACATACGGTACATAAATAAACCAAAATAAACATACGGTACATAAATAGACCAAAATAAACATACGGTACATAAATAAACCAAAATAAACATACGGTACATAAATAAACCAAAATAAACATACGGTACATAAATAAACCAAAATAAACATACGGTACATAAATAGACCAAAATAAACATATACGGTACATAAATAGACCAAAATAAACATACGGTACATAAATAGACCAAAGTAAACATACGGTACATAAATAAACCAAAATAAACATACGGTACATAAATAGACCAAAATAAACATACGGTACATAAATAAACCAAAATAAACATACGGTACATAAATAGACCAAAATAAACATACAGTACATAAATAGACCAAAATAAACATATACGGTACATAAATAGACCAAAATAAACATATACAGTACATAAATAGACCAAAATAAACATATACGGTACATAAATAAACATATACGGTACATAAATAAACATATACGGTACATAAATAAACATATACGGTACATAAATAGATCAAGAACTAAACCTTACCCCCTTAAAAAAAATATATACAGTATAATACGCTAGGCAAGGAGAACACCTTACAAATAATAACATAGTAATTAGCGACTATAATGCACGTTAATTACAGAGGTAGAGGGGGAATGATAATAGAGTGTCTTAGTTATTATAATAAGGGGTCGTATCGTTCAATAGTCGGTTTGCACTGGAGGGTTTTCGGCCAAGATGATGTTGCTTCTATATTTTTCTACCGAATAATGTACAAATGTATCTCGAAGTGGGATCTTGAAGATAAATTAGTGTGTTCCCTACTCCTCTATCAGGAACCAATATAATACATCCACAATTCCACAGTTGGAGATGAATTTGTACATTTTAGACAAATGTCCCTACAAAATTTAAGGCTCACTTCTCGCCAGGAAAAAAATGACACCTAAATGGCATGAAAGGTCTTAATATTGGCAAAAATGTGGGTGTGAAAGGTCTTAAAATCGCCAAACTAATGGGGCGAACGTCTTAAAATAGCAAACTAATGAGGCTAAACATGTCAAATATTTCAACTTATTATGACTTACGATTCAAATATTCCAACTTATTAAGGCTTACTATTCAAATATTCCAACTTACTATGGCTTAGGATTGTACAAGGGAGTGCGGGAGGAAGGTAAAAATAGTGGTGGAAGCGGGCGATGGAGAGGAACGTAAATGAAGATTGTGGAGCTAAAGTGTGACATACCGGTTTAATAAGCAAAGGGGAGGGCCAAAAATACGGTCTATCCCTAGGTGGTTTGTTTACTCACACACTCCCTCTCTCTCTCTCTCACACACACACACACACACACACACACACACACACACACACACACACTGCGTATATATGTATGTTCTGTATATATATGAGTAAAATAAATGTGTACTGTATATGCACTGTAAATCACTTACTCTCATGGTTAATTTATGATAATTTGTATTTTGCACTAGCATAATTGTTGTATTAATTTCTTGTTTTTAATGTAAAGTATATTATACTCACCTATTGTAAACTGAGCTTACCATTTTCATATCTGTACATCTCATGTTCATCCACTAATTGTAAAATGTGTATTTTCAGGTAATGAGGCTGCCATTCTTTAATAAACCGTTTATTATTATTATTATTATTATTATTATTATTATTATTACACACACACACACACACACACACACACACACACACACACACACTCACTCCCTCACTCTCAACTCTCTCTCTCTCATAGGAGGGTTAAACGATAAAGAAGACGTTAAATAGGAAAGGATAAGAATGTCAGAAACTTGAATCAGCAGGAGAGAAAGAAAGGGGTATGGTACTCTCACTCACTCACTCTCTCTCTCATATCTCTTAACCCATCTTTTTCGGCACCTATCTCACTCTCACTAATTACCCCCCTTCTCTCTCTCTCTCTCTCTCTCTCTCTCTCTCTCTCTCTCTCTCTCTCTCTCTCTCTCTCTCTCTCTCCTAATATAACAATGGGTACTCTAACAGACCAAGTATAATTAAATTAATAAATAAATCGACAAAGGATACTAATTACAAACATGGTAAATATAAATGGAATATATAACGCAAACTGTGTTCATATTTAACAGAAGTAAGCTCCGCATACACCAACTAAAACAATGAAAGCTGTCATATATAAGTTGTGTATTCTATTCCTGCTACCACCAAACGTTTTCAGTCAGTCAGGAGAAATCAGAGTAAACTTATAAAAAATAGCCTTGGTTTAGCGAGACCACTACTAAGCAAATTAACCCTTTGAAGATCCATTACGCATTTCTTTCCTGTTTTCCGACTATTATTAGACAATAATATTCAGATTAGTAAGGGTATATGGAAGTCAGAGGGTTTATTGAGTCGTTACCCTTATAATCCCCACAGATCCCAATATACGCGGGCTAACATTAGATGATTTTATTTTGCTCTAGAAGGCCCTCGTGGAATCGAAGGTGTAATGTCTACCTCAAAAAACCCTCTTAACTCATTCTGTACCGGCAACGTCTTTTCTATTCTATTTTAACTATATTTAGACGATTGTGTGCAGCTTAAGAAGGATCTGTGGTAGCATAGAGGGTTGATTAAGATAGTTGGAAACATGTTAATTGCTGGAGGCCCTTATTAAACTGAAAGAAATCGTCTAATAGTCGCCAGAATAAAATATAAAGGATGTCACCGGTACTGAAGGGGTTAATAACATCCAATAATGATCACCAGAATGTAAGTAAGCAAATCGTTGTCGTATATTCAAAGGGTTATAACAGGCTGAGGGATAATATAACGTCCTATAATAATCGTTGTCGTATATTCAAAGGGTTATAACAGGCTGAGGGATAATATAACGTCCTATAATAATCGTTGTCGTATATTCAAAGGGTTATAACAGGCTGGGGATAATATAACGTCCTATAATAATCGTTGTCGTATATTCAAAGTGTTATAACAGGCTGGGGGATAATATAACGTCCTATAATAATCGTTGTCGTATATTCAAAGGGTTATAACAGGCTGGGGATAATATAACGTCCTATAATAATCGTTGTCGTATATTCAAAGTATTATAACAGGCTGGGGGATAATATAACGTCCTATAATAATCGTTGTCGTATATTCAAAGGGTTATAACAGGCTGGGGGATAATATAACGTCCTATAATAATCGTTGTCGTATATTCAAAGGGTTATAACAGGCTGGAGGATAATATAACGTCCTATAATAATCGTTGTCGTATATTCAAAGGGTTATAACAGGCTGGGGGATAATATAACGTCCTATAATAATCGTTGTCGTATATTCAAAGGGTTATAACAGGCTGGGGGATAATATAACGTCCTATAATAATCGTTGTCGTATATTCAAAGGGTTATAACAGGCTGAGGGATAATATAACGTCCTATAATAATCGTTGTCGTATATTCAAAGGGTTATAACAGGCTGAGGGATAATATAACTTCCTATAATAATCGTTGTCGTATATTCAAAGGGTTATAACAGGCTGAGGGATAATATAACGTCCTATAATAATCGTTGTCGTATATTCAAAGGGTTATAACAGGCTGGGGGGTAATATAACGTCCTATAATAATCGTTGTCGTATATTCAAAGGGTTATAACAGGCTGGGGGATAATATAACGTCCTATAATAATCGTTGTCGTATATTCAAAGGGTTATAACAGGCTGAGGGATAATATAACGTCCTATAATAATCGTTGTCGTATATTCAAAGGGTTATAACAGGCTGGAGGATAATATAACGTCCTATAATAATCGTTGTCGTATATTCAAAGGGTTATAACAGGCTGGGGGATAATATAACGTCCTATAATAATCGTTGTCGTATATTCAAAGGGTTATAACAGGCTGGGGGATAATATAACGTCCTATAATAATCGTTGTCGTATATTCAAAGGGTTATAACAGGCTGAGGGATAATATAACGTCCTATAATAATCGTTGTCGTATATTCAAAGGGTTATAACAGGCTGAGGGATAATATAACATCCTATAATAATCGTTGTCGTATATTCAAAGGGTTATAACAGGCTGAGGGATAATATAACGTCCTATAATAATCGTTGTCGTATATTCAAAGGGTTATAACAGGCTGGGGGGTAATATAACGTCCTATAATAATCGTTGTCGTATATTCAAAGGGTTATAACAGGCTGGGGGATAATATAACGTCCTATAATAATCGTTGTCGTATATTCAAAGGGTTATAACAGGCTGAGGGATAATATAACGTCCTATAATAATCGTTGTCGTATATTCAAAGGGTTATAACAGGCTGGGGGATAATATAACGTCCTATAATAATCGTTGTCGTATATTCAAAGGGTTATAACAGGCTGGGGGATAATATAACGTCCTATAATAATCGTTGTCGTATATTCAAAGGGTTATAACAGGCTGGGGGATAATATAACGTCCTATAATAATCGTTGTCGTATATTCAAAGGGTTATAACAGGCTGAGGGGTAATATAACGTCCTATAATAATCGTTGTCGTATATTCAAAGGGTTATAACAGGCTGGGGGATAATATAACGTCCTATAATAATCATTGTCGCATATTCAAAGGGTTATAACAGGCTGGGAGATAATATAACGTCCTATAATAATCGTTGTCGTATATTTAAAGGGTTATAACAGGCTGAGGGATAATATAACGTCCTATAATAATCGTTGTCGTATATTCAAAGGGTTATAACAGGCTGGGGGATAATATAACGTCCTATAATAATCGTTGTCGTATATTCAAAGGGTTATAACAGGCTGGGGGATAATATAACGTCCTATAATAATCGTTGTCGTATATTCAAAGGGTTATAACAGGCTGGGGGATAATATAACGTCCTATAATAATCGTTGTCGTATATTCAAAGGGTTATAACAGGCTGAGGGATAATATAACGTCCTATAATAATCGTTGTCGTATATTCAAAGGGTTATAACAGGCTGAGGGATAATATAACATCCTATAATAATCGTTGTCGTATATTCAAAGGGTTATAACAGGCTGGGGGATAATATAACGTCCTATAATAATCGTTGTCGTATATTCAAAGGGTTATAACAGGCTGGGGGATAATATAACGTCCTATAATGATCGTTGTCGTATATTCAAAGGGTTATAACAGGCTGGGAGATAATATAACGTCCTATAATAATCGTTGTCGTATATTCAAAGGGTTATAACAGGCTGGGGGATAATATAACGTCCTATAATAATCGTTGTCGTATATTCAAAGGGTTATAACAGGCTGGGGGATAATATAACGTCCTATAATAATCGTTGTCGTATATTCAAAGGGTTATACCAGGCTGGGGGATAATATAACGTCCTATAATAATCGTTGTCGTATATTCAAAGGGTTATAACAGGCTGAGGGATAATATAACGTCCTATAATAATCGTTGTCGTATATTCAAAGGGTTATAACAGGCTGGGGGATAATATAACGTCCTATAATAATCGTTGTCGTATATTCAAAGGGTTATAACAGGCTGGAGGATAATATAACGTCCTATAATAATCGTTGTCGTATATTCAAAGGGTTATAACAGGCTGAGGGATAATATAACGTCCTATAATAATCGTTGTCGTATATTCAAAGGGTTATAACAGGCTGGGGGATAATATAACGTCCTATAATAATCGTTGTCGTATATTCAAAGGGTTATAACAGGCTGAGGGATAATATAACGTCCTATAATAATCGTTTTCGTATATTCAAAGGGTTATAACAGGCTGGGGGATAATATAACATCCTATAATAATCGTTGTCGTATATTCAAAGGGTTATAACAGGCTGAGGGATAATATAACGTCCTATAATAATCGTTGTCGTATATTCAAAGGGTTATAACAGGCTGGGAGATAATATAACGTCCTATAATAATCGTTGTCGTATATTCAAAGGGTTATAACAGGCTGGGGGATAATATAATGTCCTATAATAATCGTTGTCGTATATTCAAAGGGTTATAACAGGCTGGGGATAATATAACGTCCTATAATAATCGTTGTCGTATATTCAAAGGGTTATAACAGGCTGGGGGATAATATAACGTCCTATAATAATCGTTGTCGTATATTCAAAGGGTTATAACAGGCTGGAGGATAATATAACGTCCTATAATAATCGTTGTCGTATATTCAAAGGGTTATAACAGGCTGGAGGATAATATAACGTCCTATAATAATCGTTGTCATATATGCAAAGGGTTATAACAGGCTGGGGGATAATATAACGTCCTATAATAATCGTTGTCGTATATTCAAAGGGTTATAACAGGCTGGGGATAATATAACGTCCTATAATAATCGTTGTCGTATATTCAAAGGGTTATAACAGGCTGAGGGGTAATATAACGTCCTATAATAATCGTTGTCGTATATTCAAAGGGTTATAACAGGCTGGGAGATAATATAACGTCCTATAATAATCGTTGTCGTATATTCAAAGGGTTATAACAGGCTGGGGGGTAATATAACGTCCTATAATAATCGTAGTCGTATATTCAAAGGGTTATAACAGGCTGAGGGGTTATATAACGTCCTATAATAATCGTTGTCGTATATTCAAAGGGTTATAACAGGCTGGGGGATAATATAACGTCCTATAATAATCGTTGTCGTATATTCAAAGGGTTATAACAGGCTGGGGGATAATATAACGTCCTATAATAATCGTTGTCGTATATTCAAAGGGTTATAACAGGCTGGGGGGTAATATAACGTCCTATAATAATCGTAGTCGTATATTCAAAGGGTTATAACAGGCTGAGGGGTTATATAACGTCCTATAATAATCGTTGTCGTATATTCAAAGGGTTATAACAGGCTGAGGGGTTATATAACGTCCTATAATAATCGTTGTCGTATATTCAAAGGGTTATAACAGGCTGGGGGATAATATAACGTCCTATAATCAAGGGGGGATGGTTGGCTTCTCTGGCTTCCTTTCTCCCTCATGTTTAGCCTCATCAGTTTTCAAATTGTTTATGATGTTTGGACAGTTTGGCCCATGAGTTTGGCGATTTTAAGACCTTTCACCTCATTTCTTTGTCTATATTAAGACCTTTCATGCCATTTAGGTGTCGAGCTTTTTCCTGGCGAGCGACAGAGAGCCTGTAATTTAGGAGTAACCGGCCTTCGGCGGTCGGAACTTTTCTACCGAAAAATGTACGAACTTATCAAGCAGGGGGACTTTGTTTTTTTTTTTTTTTAAAGCTTGATGGAGGTCTAGGGAGGCTACTAAAACTACATTAAATAAATAGACAAATCGACCAATAGATGATAATGAATTTGAAGTTATGAAGGTGGAACACCGCTTTTGTTCGTGAGTGTACTCTTGAAATTCGTGGATTCCTGTTTCCAATATTCAAGTATCCATTTGTATCCCTTTGTGACGCGTTTTGAAAGTTATTTCAAGCCATTATTAGACGGCCAAATCACGACCCCACAGAGATGATTGAGAAACAGAATATATGCGGCAAACTGTACAACCGGGAAAACCAAAGCCGAGGCCAACAAGACGGTCCGAACACTGGTCGCCCGATTCAAAAGCCAGCGAATCTTAATTTGGCGCGTCTTTTGTCTGTCTGTTCTGAATAATGACTCGCGCTGGAATCTGGGCTCGGGGATACGGTCTCGGGTTACAGTCTGCCCAGTTATATTAAGAAATTATGGTCGCGTATAACGGTCTCATGTTAAGGCGGTGTCACACAATTTTTCTAGCCATCTTTCCTAGAGACATTTTGTTTTCTGACAACATTTTATAGGTCCTTTGCATAGGTATCGGTCATATCACAGAAGGTAGTTTAGTTGAAAAGTTTTAATTCTGATGAGAAAAATTTGAAGTTATCATAATAGATTTACTATAAACTATTGCCGGTTTCAGTCAGGAATTACTGATTGTACCAAACCAATTGATTATCAGGACGCGTTTTTATATTTTATTGTGGCTTACATTTTGCTATTTTTAAGAATTTACTAAGAATCTCTGTGTATCAAAGGGGTACAAACGGTTCCATGTCAGTTGAACCAGTGCCACTTTAACCAGTGCTAACTCAACCAGTGGCCACTTCAACCAGTGACCATTTCAACCAGTGACCATTTTAACTAGTAACCTAACCTAACCTAACCTAACCTACTGGTTAAAATGGTCACTGGTTGAAATGGTCACTGGTTGAAGTGGCCACTGGTTGAGTTAGCACTGGTTAAAGTGGCACTGGTTGAAGTGGCACTGGTTCAACTGACCTGTCACCGGTACAAACTATTACCAATTAACCTTAAAACTCCTATAATTTCTTCCTAAGCTGACTAAAATCGTCTACTGATAGCCAAAATATAATGAAAAACGCGTCAACAAATACTGAAAGAGTTAATGTAAGATAATGACCTATAATTATAGTCAAATTCTTGTTCTACATATATGAACTATAGTTTCGGCCAAGAATCACTCGCGATCTGAAATCAAGGTCTAGAATCATTGTCTAAAAAATCTCTGAAATCAAGGTTTAGAATAATTGTCTGAAATCAACGTCAATAATCACAGTCTGAATCATACCTGAAATCAAGGCCATGAATCATTGTCTGAAAAATGTCTAAAATGAAGATATAGAATCATTGTCAAGAATCACTGTATGAAATGTTTTTGAAATCAAGGTCTAGAATCAATGTCTGAAAAATGTCTGAAATCAAGGCCTAGAATCATTGTCTGAATAATGTCTGAAATCAACAACTAGAATCATAGTTTGATATCAAGATCTAGAATCATTGTTTGAAATCAAGGTCTAGATTCTTGTGTGAAATCAAGGTCTAGAATCATTGTCTGATATCAAGATCTAGATTCATTGTTTGAAATCAAGATTTAGAATCATTGTCTGAAATCAATGTCTAGAATCAGGTTCTGAAGTCAAGAATCAGGGTCTGAAAAACTATCTGAAATCACCGTGTGATTAAACCAACCTGGAAAGCCGGTCCGGTCTGCATTCATTTTCTCCATTTACTAATTAAGAGCCAACACAACTACAATTAACTCAATGGCGGTACGATGTATAATATTTGTTTTAGTTTTTTTATCTCCGCTAAAGGTATTTGCAGGCGGAGATTATGTTATTGTCTTCGTAGTGGCTATTTGTCTGTCTGTTTGTAAAATTAATTCTAAAAAACACTAAGAGTGCCTTTAATAAAACTTGGTCAGGACTATCATTGTTTACTAGATCAAATTATATTTCGGTGACATTTTGATGATCCCCTCTCAGCAATACCCTAAATGAAACTCCATGCACAAAAGATTAAGTTTTACATAATTTTCAAGATACTCACTGTGATACTATTTCCCCAGAGAATTCAATCCTACTAAACAAAATAAATATACTTCTAAAAGGGTACAGTCATGGTCAAGAACTGAAACCCTAAAAAAAATAAAAAAAAACACACACACACACACACACACAGCTAACATTAACTCCGTCTATACCAGCGACGTCTTTTTAATAATATTGTAGCTATACTTAGACGATAATAATATTGTAGCTATACTTAGACGATAATAATATTGTAGCTATACTTAGACGATAATAATATTGTAGCTATACTTAGACGATAATAATATTGTAGCTATACTTAGACGATAATAATATTGTAGCTATACTTAGACGATAATAATATTTGTAGCTATACTTAGACGATTTTGTGCAGTTTAAGAAGGATCTTTCGTAGTAAAGAGGGTTAAGTGAGATAGTTCAAAGCATGTTACTTGCCGGAGGCCCTTTTCAAATTGCATAAAATCGTCTAATAGTAGCCAGGATATAGTTAAAAGGACGTCACCGGTACAGAATGGGTTAACTATAAGTGACCCCCAGTAAGTTGATCTTTGTAGCTCAACCAGTTTATTGATATAGTTTGGGAATGTATACGAATTGCCATAACAAAAATTGTTCAGTCATTCCTGTCCATGACTGTACAGTCGGTTATTAAGGGGAGATCTCCACTTGAGGGATTTTTTTCTTGACCCCTTTCTCCCTCATGTTTAGCCCGATTGCTTCTGATATTATAAAACGTTTGCCCCATTAGTTTGGCGATTTTAAGAACTTTCACCCCATTTATGTCACTTTTAAGACCTTTCGTCCCATTTAGGTGTCGATTTTATCCTGGCGAGCGATAGGGAGCCTGTAATTTAAGAGGAACCGGCCTTCGGCCAGGACATTTTTCTACCGAAAAATGTACAAATTTATCTTGAAAGGGCCTCAAGGGGGTGTAATTTTAAGCTTGATGGAGGTCTAGGGAACAAACTAAATACCTCCCCTTAATGCTGATACATGTATTTGTGAAGCTGTTTTGGGTTGAGTTGAAGCTTCTTAGTAACTATTTACCTGATATTTCCTCACATTTATACAGGTGTTTTATGTTGTTCTTATTACTTTCACGTGATTGTATTCACCTTAGGAATAATCTCCAGGAAACAAAAAAGTATGAAAAGGGAATTCAAAACGTTCATAATAACTTAATCTTTGAAGGAATATTGGTAGAGATAAACCCAATATATAATTATAAGGATATAAAAGTATATCAAATAGTTACGGGTAAATCAATATCAATATACCCAAACTGTTGTTATATACCTTATTATATACCTTATATACCTTATTATATACCTTATATACCTTGTTATATACCTTATGACATTGTGAGGGCAATGGCTTATTAAAAGTTAAATATCTTGAGTACCTACAACGCTATTTTACATTTGACCAAGGTTATCAATGAGTTTATGCAGTTTAAGAAGGATATCTAGGAATAATAAAGGTAGAAACAACTGCAATAAACTCCCTCAATTTCTTCTTAAACTGAATATCATCCAATGATATAAACATAAAATTGGGGGTAATTTAACTAATGGCTTAGTGACGTTATCTCGGTCTAGTGTGTGTGTTTAATTTTAAAGCTAGTATGGCAGGTAAGTAGGTAAGTGGATGTGTAAGTAGGTAGGTAGGTAGGAAGTAAGGTGGGAGGTAGGCAGGTGGGCGTGGGAGTAGATAGGTAGGTAGGTAGGGATGGAGGTGATTAGATAGGGTAGGTAGGTAGGTGTATGGGGAGAGAGGGACGAAGGGAGGGAGGGAAGGAAAAGAGGGAGGAAGGTGGGTGGACAGGTGAGTAGGTAGGTAGATATGGAAGGAGGGAGATGGGTGGGTTTGTGAGTAGACTGGTAGGTAGTCAGGTGAGTGGATGAGTAGGTAGGGATGGAAGGAGGGTAGTGGGTGGTTCTGCGTAGGTAGGAAGGTAGGTAGGGTGGTGGGTGAGCAAATAGATAAGGAAGAATGGAGGGTAGTGGGTGGGTCTGTAAGTAGGCTGGTAGGTAGTCAGGTGGGTGGATGAGTAGGTAGGGAAGGGAGATTGGAGGGTATGGGGTGGGTCTGTAAGTAGACTGGTAGATAGTCAGGTGGTGGGTGAGTAGCTAGGGAAGGGAGGGAGGTGGGTCTGTGTAGGTAGGAAGGTAAATAGGTGGGTAGGTAAGGAAGTAAGGTAGGATGGGAGGGAGGGAGGTAGGTGGATAGATGAGTAGGTAGATATGAAGGTGGATGGGTGAGTAGGTTGTTAGTAGGTGAATGGGAAAAATAGTTAAGTGGGTAAGAAACACTCTTAAAAATATACAGCTAAACAGGTAGGTAGGTAAGGCGGTACATAAATACGCAGACATACTGGAAATATAATTATACAGTCAACACAAATTTATATATACAGTACTGTATATATACAGTACTGTATATGTAAATATACGTCAGGTAGGTAATGCTATTTGTATGGTAAATGGAGAGAACGCATTTTAAATTATGAGAATCAAAAAGGTATATAAACTCATCGGGTATATATACTGATGGTGAGTTACCTTTCTATCCTTGTATAAAGTGGGTTCAGTACCAACAATACTGTATATCTTTAAGTGGATAGATTATTATGATTATTATGGACACTTTAATTGACCTTTTTATACCAATATTTCCTTACAGAGCACAACATTCACTATTTATAATCCAGTCGTGTTCTGTAAACCGGTACATAATACAATACAACAGTGAAAACCTTAAATACTTGTTTAACGTGTATGTACAATATTAAAGATACCAACATTAACTAAGATAGTCTTCAATTTAACGGCGAAATAAGACTTAATGTTCGTTCTCTCTGATCTCGGAGTATCTCTCTTCCTCCCTCCCTCTCACTCACACTCTCTCTCTCTCTCTTCAATCAGTCTGCCTGTCTACCTTCCCACTGTTACGACCGGGCACTCGGGTACACTAGGGCTCTTACACAGGACTCGAGTATGGCTCGCTGCCACAACGGAAACACACGATCCCAACCCCAGAGTACTGCCAGCCGAACAAAAAACGCCACTACCCTCCAGAGTTCTATCTGCTATAACGGGGTATACAAGAACTCGGTACTAGCGTTTCACACAACAGACTAATAGCAAGACGGGAGTTATCTAGTCTGGTCAACAATCAAACAAAGAAGAAAGTACTACAACACTAAAGAATAGTGTTGGCCGAAGCCGAAGTAATCCACCCTTGAACTAAGAACTTAAGAAGTCCTCCACCCTCTACTTCGGATCGGCACTATTACGTTACGTTAAACAATAGTCCTCGAGCATCAAGCAAGGAATCTTCTGATAAGTTAGATGCTTCTCGAATACTCATAAGAAGTAAGTATCGGATTTTGAACAGCAATTTAATGAATAACTCACTGGTAATTAAAGGCTTTAAATTGACATAAGAAGAATTATAAGAATAAGCAATAGGATATGGCAAACATTAAGAAGAAGTACTCCGACAATGCACTGGCAATAGCCTACTAAGATTGTGCTCGTGGGCCACTAATCTCTGAAGTAGCTAAGCGTGCCACACATGAAATCAATAGTGCTTAAACAATAATATACATAAGGAGAAGCTTCAATACTATACTGTATCTGCTGGTCGAGCAAAGTCTAGCTGGGATATCTAAGGTTAAGAGACAATGGCTGAGCAAGCGGCTCGTAGCCTAGCGAGGTCCTTAAGACTGTGCGGCCAAATTACGGTAATTGACGGGATGCTCTCTTGAGAGATCCAGATCACTAGTATCTGGTTCTCTCCTGGCGATCCTCTCAAAGTCAAGCAAATGAGATAGCACAGTGTTGGGTGGCACAGGCAAAAGCCCTCACTCGCAACACAGTGCTAAACTCCCACGGTACACAGTCAGAAAGACCACCTAGGCGTTCCACGTCTCCGTTGCAATTGTACTGGTTCAACCGCAACCTAGTACTCATAGGAAATCACAACTCAGAAACCCTATCCCAGTCTAGCATTGCCTAAACCAGCAGAAAACAGGAACATGAATAATCGCACACAGGGAAATGCATATACGAGTGCAACAAACATCAATCAATCCTATTCTAGTTAACCCTTCCAAAAATAGGCTATCTAACAGGCACTTATCTCGTGAGAACTCAAGCGATAATACTTTGGCTGACTAAATCTGCACCAAAGGGGTCATGGAGGTTAAACAGGGACGAGAAGAGAAGAAGATAGGCTGTTCAGAGAGTAGAGAAAGTTCACATCAGTCGGAAGAATATGGATAGTTGCAAGGGATATGAGAAGTCGCTTTGCCTGATGAGTTCTGAAGAATGGTGGCAAGAACCTCTCTTTTTATACTCGGCCCTCTAGCGGCATATCTCAAACTACTTAAGGACCGCCCACTGGCAATCATGACGTCATATTCTCTCTCAATCTGGGATCGACAAAGAACTTCCCACGCGCTGAAAGGGAGGAAGGGAGGAGGGAGGAGGGAATTAGGCCTATCTGCCCGCGTGGCGCACTCACTGGTCCCCGTTACGTAATATCTCTCTCTCTCTCCTCTCATCATTACATATAAGTCCCACACACAATACTTATAACTAATGATATAAAATAGAACTCGTTGACTCAGATGAAAACAAAATACATATTTATAATACTTATAGTACAACGGCTCACATAAACTAAGTTAGGAAACTCTACACAGACTACAGCCAAAGTTCCTGCCCTGACGATCCTAGCGAGAGTGGGGCCTGACTGGGCGTTCTGTACAGCATGCTCATACTCGACATGCGTCACACCTCCCCCAAGATTTTACTTGCTCAACCCTGAGCTAAAATCTGATATACAGAACCCCATCAAACCCCTCACACCCAGCGACCGCATGGCACTAAAACAACGCTGAGTTTATCACTAAAACACATCTTATAAAAAAAAAATTCACATTTCATAACTCCTCCCAACAATAGTAAAAGACATAATATCATGCTCCCAGAGCGAGCTTACAGCAGCTCAGCCGTTTGATAGTTCGTGGACTACTCAAACACTATAGGCTATGACAAACTTATACAATTATCTATATCAAAAAGAAAGAGTTTTTATATGATTTTTTATATTTTAATATGTTTTTTCCCGGCTGCACTATAAGGGCAGCCTATTTTCTTCTATACCAAACGCTCAACAATCCTGCTTTACGACCCAATACGCTGGGCTACAACCGCGAGCCAACAAGCACCAAGCGCAAAATACTACTCAAACCAAAGCAGGAGGCTACCCGTGTGTCAATCTCTTCGGGATCATACACCTGTGATAGCCTACGACTGATCATCTACCCTCGATAAACAATCCGCAATCACATTGTCACATCCCGCAATATGCCGGATGTCCAGGTTATACTCCTGCAACATCAATGACCACCGGGTCAGTCTCATATTGCGATTGTGAAATTGATTTAGGAATCTCAAAGGGTGATGATCAGTGTAGATAACCACGACCGGGCCATAGGCTGGAACATACACCTCGAAGTGCCTGAGTGACAGCACAATCGCCAGTAATTCCTTTTCTATTGTAGAATAGTTCTTTTGTGCAGCATTGAACTTCTTAGAAAAGAAACTTACTGGGTGTTCCACACCTTCATTGTCTGTCTGTAGCAAGACGGCACCAGCCCCTACACCACTAGCATCTGTTGCCAGCTGAAAAGGCCTGTTAAAGTCTGGGGCCCTGAGTATCGGGTGAGTACACAGCAAATGCTTCACTAAATTAAAAGCCTTTTCACACTCAGGCGCCCACAAAAACTTTTTGTCTTTAGATAACAAATCTGTGAGAGGTGCCAACACCGTAGAGTAACCTTTTATAAAGCGTCTGTAGTAGCCTATCATACCCAAGAATCTCATGATCTGCTTCTTGGTGGTTGGGTGCGGAAATTTATTGATAGCCTGTACCTTGTTCTGAGGAGGGCACACCTGTCCCCTTCCCACTACAAACCCAAGGTACTGCACAGTGGCTTTTACGAAGTCACACTTTGCCAAATTTACTACCAGACTTGCTTCACTAAGTTTCCGGAACAAGGTCTCCAGGTGCTCACAATGGCTCTCAAAGTCGTCATCATAAATGATTACATCGTCCAAGTATACGGTGCAATTTGGAATGTCCTTGACAATTTCATTCATCAGGTTCTGAAACGTTGCTGGTGCATTCTTAAGTCCGTAGGGCATAACATTACACCGGTAAGTACTCCCGTCCACCACAAAACCACATACCTCTTTAGCGCGCTCGGACAAAGGTACTTGCCAGTAACCTTTTACTAAATCAACTTTAGACAAAAACCGAGCATTACCAATTTTATCAACACTATCATCAACCCGAGGAAGAGGATATGGGTTAGTTGGAGTCAAACCGTTTAGCCTACGGAAATCAATACAGAAGCGTACCTTGCCATCTGGTTTAGGCTGCAGTGTTACGGGGGAAGTCCATTTAACGGTACCTTTCTCTATCAACCCTCTACCGAGCATATACTCCAACTCATCCCTCAGAGCGGGTAGTTTTATGGGGGGCACACGGTATGGGATTGACTTAAAGGGTAGATGGTGCCCCACGTCAACATCATGCATAGCCTGAGTAGTGAGGCCTGGATGTTCAGCGAATACAGTGGGGTATAAACCGAGCAACTGACGGATAGCTTCAAATTGCGGCTCAGGCAAATGGGCTATAGCCTCGTCAGCCCTTAGGCTCGAGTTCCCCGCCCACTGATCCGCTGAAACATGGTGATCCCAGCTATCCTCCTCTGAAGCTTGACTGTCCCCCTCTCCTTCTCCACCACGGCCGCAACAAGCCAACACAGGGACAGTGAGAGGCTCAGAGGGGCACCTCACATACTCTTTTATCAGGTTCACGTGACATAACTGATTCTTCTTCCTCCTGTCTGGAGTGGCAACAAGGTAATCTAGGTCCGAAATTTTCTCCACAATTTTATAGGGTCCAGTATACTTCGCCGACAAGGGGTTACCCACCAAAGGCAACAAAATCAACACCTCCTGTCCCACAATGAACTCCCGGAGCTTCACTTTGCGATCATACCTGTCCTTCATTAAAGCTTGTGACCCTGTTAAATTCCGACCTGCCATCTCCAGACTCTTAAGCATGCGCTCACGGCTTTCAAACACATACTTCAACAAGGAACAAGGCGGCACAGTTCCTTCCCAAATTTCCCGCAGCATATTAAGGGGGCCCCTGACTCGGTGTCCAAAAATCAGCTCGTTTGGACTAAATCCCAGGCTCTCACCAGGCACTTCCCGAGCAGCAAACAGTACATACGGCAATCCAAGATCCCAATCTCTTCCGTTATCAGCACAATAACACCTGAGCATGCTTTTAAGGGTGGCATGCCACCGCTCAAGCACCCCTTGGCTCTCAGGGTGATACGCTGACGATACCACCGCCCGTATTCCATGCTGTTGCATTGTTTGCTTAAAGAGATTGGAGGTGAAATTGGACCCCTGATCAGACTGAATCTCCTCCGGGTACCCGTACCTTGAAAAGTACCACAACAAGTTACTGACTACCGTCTTAGCCATGCCGTTTTTCATGGGGTATGCATCGGGGTATCTAGTGGCAACATCCATGATGGTTAACAAAAATTTATTACCAGCCTTTGTGGGAGGGAGTGGACCAACCATGTCAACAACAATCTTACTAAAAGGTGGCCCAATTACAGGAATAGGGTGCAACGGAGCTTTAGGAATAACTTGGTTTGGTTTCCCGACCCGTTGACAAATATCACATGAGTTTATCCAGGACTGCACATGAGACTTCATCCCCGGCCACCAAAACAACTTCCCCAAAGCCGCCACCGTTTTTCTTACCCCCAAATGTCCTGCCAGCGGTGTGTCATGCGCCAAACTCAGTAGGCTATCCCTGCACTCCCGCGGCACCATCAACTGGTCCACTACCCCGGACCCCATCTTCCAGCTACGGTTAGGGTCTTGAAAACGCCGATACAGGATGCCATCTAAATAAAAAAAATCTCCCGGCTGTGCATCACCGTCCTCGTCGAGCTCCACAGCTCCATTAGCACACGTTTGGAGCTCAGGGTCCTCCAGCTGCAACCGACGTATATCTGAGGGTGCCAAGCGATCTAACTGCTCCGGAGCAATGCATGACCCTCCCCGATACTGAGCTGCTCCCTCTGTCTCTCTCGATGTTCATAACGTTGCTGTCGTGGAGACTCGTCATGCCCAGCCTCGTCACTCTCGATGACAGGCCCAGGGGCTACTCCAGAACTAAGTAATGGTGCTAATACTGAATCACCCAGGAGAGCCGCCGAGTCAAAACTCTTAAAACCAACTCCAGCTTTAGCCTCCTCCTGTTGATCGTTCCTCTGCTGGTCTGAAGACGGAGGACTAGGCGGTGACACTTTAGCTGCCCGAGCTCGGGTGACAGCACACGCCATGGGTTGTGCCTGGCACCGCTCGACCCACTCTCGCTCTTCCCTACTCACGTCGGCCGGCCTCTCGGCAACGACTAAGGGTAGAACCTCAGAAGCGGGCATTGCAAAGTCGTTGCCGAGAAGAAGGTCGACGCCCTCCACTGGCAGTTTCTCCACAATCCCAACATCCAATTCACGTGCCACACCATCCACCTCCAACTCCAACCGCACCAGCGGGTATGACCGAGTTGCATTAATACCCTGCACCACCACCACCCGAGCCGCATTTATAGGGTAGCCAGTCAAGTTTTTCATCAAAGTCTGGGAAGCACCTGTATCACGCAAGACCTCTACTCCTGCTTGCGCCCGCCCACATCACGCAACCCCGTCCTCTATGGTCGCAAAAACATCCTGAGCAGGGTTCGAGCCTCCCAGGTGCTTCTGCATTGGCTGTGCCTCAGCCTCTGACGAACTGCCCGGGCAAACTCAGAAGGCTTCAGAGACACACCAATGTTGCAGGCCAAAGACACAGCTGCTGTAGGTGGTTTGCTAGGACAGACTCTTGCAAAGTGCCCCTTTTTATGACATTGATAACACTCTAACTCCCCTTTGGGCTTCCCTTGGTACTGGGAAGGGCCCGGCCCCTTCTTAAATGGGACGGTGCTAGTCTTGTGGTCAGTCTTGGTATCATAACTCTTGTACTTGTTTGCATAAGATATATTACTAACTCGGGGGGTGGGGCGTCACGCCCCTTGTTACCTGCCTCACTACGCTGGGCAGACCCGCACCCACGAATTAATGATAGCCGGAGGTCAGCCATCTCAGCTGCCTCCTGTAGAGTTTTTGGATTCTTTTCTTAATAGTTAAAGTCATTTCTGCACCTGTACACTTATAAAACTGCTCGAGCAGAAACAGCTCAGTCAACTGTTCGGCCGTCTCAGCTTTCTCAGAACGTGTCCAGTTTGTAAGTGCATCTTTTAAGTCCCGGGCATGTTCAAGAAAGGTCGCCTCCCTAGTCTTTGTAACACCCCGAAACTTCAATCGATATGTTCTGGTTGCAACTCGTATGCCCGTAGGACAGCTCTCTTCAATTCTGGGTAGTCAATGCAAGACTCTAAAGGCAGTGCATCATAAGCCTTCAGACCCTTACCCGTAAGTCTTGAGGAGACCAGAGCTGCCCACTTCTCTTCAGGCCAATTATGCTCCCTACACTTCTTCTCAAAACGATTAAAAAATTCTGTGACTTCAGTTTCACTAAATGCCGGCACCATTTGACTAAGTGAGACAAGGACTGTTCTCTTACTTGGCCCTCCCGGCCCATCCGAATCCTGTCGACTCTGCACGAGTCTTATCTAAGTCTATCTGAGCACAATATTTCTCGGAGTCGTATCTAAGCTCAGCCTCGTGCCTCCTGACCTCAATCTCATGCCTCCTAGTCTCATTCTCCTGCTTCCTAGTCTCATTCTCCTGCTTCCTAGTCTCATCCTCCCGCCTCCTGGTCTCAGCCTCAATCTCCTTCTCATGCCTCCTAGACTCATTCTCCATCTCCTGCTTCCTAGCCTCATTCTCCATTTTAGCAAGCTCGAGTTTAAATATCATCTCAGGAGACAGGCCGGAAGAGGGAGCTGCCACTACTGAAGGAGGGGGGGCAAGAACTGGGGAACCACCATACGCACCGCCCGAGGGCACTCCAATCTTCCAATTCTCATCCCTCTGTGGGAGAGTGCTAACCTCCGGCAACTGAGTGGACGGCACTGTGGGAGTCGAGTGAGAGGGGATCTGGGGAGGAACCCCCCAAACGCCCTCTCCTCCGAAACCCCATGTCGCCCACGCAACACCCAGGAAATCAGCTCCCCCTTGGACATCCCTCCTACATTGGATAGACCCAAAACCTTGGCTATCAGGTGCAAGCCATAAACATTCACCCCAGTCAGCCTCTCCTCGTCACGTGGTACTGCTTACTCACAAAAAGTCTAGCATCCTCTCACTAGTTACTAACGGCACCTCTCAAATAGCATCTCTCGCTCCTCGTCAGTACTAGGGCACGACATACTGAAGTTCACCAAAAAATTCTCGAGACAAAAGTGTTAAACTCCCTTATGCAAGCACTAATTACTAAATTAACTGGAGTCTCTTAAATGCTCTCCTAATTGCCTTACAAAAAAAATATTCTTCAATATGTACGCTAAAGTACGAACAAACAAATGTTGTACAACTCTGCAAAAAATTATACTGTTCACAAAATCCTGGCAAGGTCGCCATTTGTTACGACCGGGCACTCGGGTACACTAGGGCTCTTACACAGGACTCGAGTATGGCTCGCTGCCACAACGGAAACACACGATCCCAACCCAGAGTACTGCCAGCCGAACAAAAAACGCCACTACCCTCCAGAGTTCTATCTGCTATAACGGGGTATACAAGAACTCGGTACTAGCGTTTCACACAACAGACTAATAGCAAGACGGGAGTTATCTAGTCTGGTCAACAATCAACAAAAGAAGAAAGTACTACAACACTAAAGAATAGTGTTGGCCGAAGCCGAAGTAATCCACCCTTGAACTAAGAACTTAAGAAGTCCTCCACCCTCTACTTCGGATCGGCACCATATGACGTTCGTTAAACAATAGTCCTCGAGCATCAAGCAAGGAATCTTTGATAAGTTAGATGCTTCTCCGAATACTCATAAGAAGTAATATCGGATTTTGAACAGCAATTTAATGAATAACTCACTGGTAATTAAAGGCTTTAATTGACATAAGAGAATTATAAGAATAAGCAATAGGATATGGCAAACATTAAGAAGAAGTACTCCGACAATGCACTGGCAATAGCCTACTAAGATTGTGCTCGTGGGCCACTAATCTCTGAAGTAGCTAAGCGTGACCACACTAGAATCAATAGTGCTTAAACAATAATATACATAAGGAGAGGCTTCAATACTATA
>JBAKBP010028743.1:0-28135 GCA_037953745.1 Lithodes maja | reverse complement strand
GTGTGGTGTTGGTGGTGTGTATGGTACAAGGCTTGGAGAACGGTCTGGCCCTCACCCCGCCCATGGGATGGTTGGCTTGGGAGAGGTTCAGGTGCAACATAGACTGTCAGAATGATCCGGACAACTGTATCAGGTATGGTATAGACTGACAACAATGGGTGAGCTCACATATAGCCCACGTTCGCAAGTTTTTGTTAGATTAGTTTGATTGGTAGCAGACACTCCAGACATCTTGCCGCGGTTAATCAATGCCAATTAATATCCGTACTGTTTCTACCTGTTGCCATCATAGAGCAAATGTAAGCTTCTTAATGAGATCAAAGTATCTGTACCACATTTTAAGCCACTTATCACATGATTTCAACACAAGATGCACCTGATGTGTGAGCTCGCCCATTATGAAAGTCAAAATTTGTCTCTTAACTCTTTCATTTTGAATATGAAAAAGTGGTTCGAGCTCTCTCTCTCTCTATATATATATTATATACACATATATACACATATATACACATATATACCGGTAGGCTTATATGTATACATGCATAGTTATATGGTTTTTACTCTTAGCTGGGCTCGAACCACCCACAGTCAGGAAGAGTGTCCATGCTTTAACCCTGGTGCACTATCAAGGGTGCATTTGGGCAACCAACGCATGCGCAAAAACTATTATTTTCATGCCACTCAGCCCTGGCGGGCAATATCTTGGTTCTCGGACTGCGCCAGGGCAGTCTGAGGCATGCCTCGATGGTGAGTAGACCTACGCCGCTCCAGCTCCAGCTCAGCAAGTTTTCCGGTTGCATTGGTGCAACCCCGATAGGAAGTAATTACCTTTTGTGTTTATGCAATACTTGCATATTTAGGCAGATTGTGAGCCATATATAGTAACTAGGTCTATGATATTTCGACCGTATATGCATGTAAGCCTAATCTAACAGGATCGGCCATATTGGTTTGGGTAGGGTAGGCCTATGCTGGACTAGAGGCTCTGAAACCTGATAGGAAATATTTCCAATTTTGCAAAACTTTCACATTTGATGCTGGCATTTGAATATATTGTGGGTATATATATTTTGTTAATTAAATATGATAGAATAACTTACTTTTGCCTTAAACCTGAGAGTATACTAAGGAATGATAGATTAATGTTGTGTAGGAAGGATAATGAAAAATACCAAATGGTTATGGAGATATGGATTTTTAAAATGGCAGTAGCAAATGTACAACAGTGATAGATGAATATCTCACTTTTGGAGCGATAGTGATCCAGGGTTCAACTCTACAACGGCGTGCTAAAGAATAATTAACCTCTTCATATTTATATTAACCCTTTCGCTGCGGGTGGCGTTCTGGAACATCCTGGCAATTTACAGCAATTTCCAGGCTTCAAAAACCTGTAAAAATCGAGTGTCAGTGGGCGGGAGCGTGAGGGGCCCATCTCCGTTCCTTAGAGCAGCGAGTGGCCCACTGAGGTAGACTGTGTCTCGCGCGGGTCTCTCACTGCCTCTCACAAGAGTGTTGCCAAGCGAGCGAGTGCTAACAAATAAGCGGGTTTCCCGCGTTTCTATGGCACCGCTGCGGGTGAACCAGACCACGTACGAGGCCCGTTCTGGTCTCATTTTGAAGCTATTTTTGCCTAGTTTTCGGCAGAATACAGTTAATTTAATGCAGATGCTTGATTCATCATTCATCATTCAGGAGTGCCTGAATATGCCCTAAATATCCCAAAACAGCCCGCAGCCAAAGAGTTAAGGAGATGGGAATTCCTACTTGGAGAATGTAATTCCATTTCACCTAAGTCGTAGGACCCATATTCCAGGATCCATACAGGGATTTCTACAATTATTCCTACACAATTCGGGCTGAATTAATTTGATTTCATTCTCACTCAACCAAGCACGAGAGTCATTAATATTAAGTATACCGGTATCTCACAATACACATGAGCTAATATTTTATTTTTACTCTCAACCGGGCTTGAACCACCTACAGGTAGAGTTGATTAAAGCATCGACGCTCGTCCTGCCTGTCGGTGGTTCGAGCCTGGCTAAGAGTAAAAAACGTTTAGTAGTTAATGTATGTTACAAAGTACCGGTACCCGGTAATTCAATTTAATAGCCATGGTGTATAGTAACTAGCCTAAGGACATTGAAGACAAAAGGCAGCTATATTGTCATAACTACAGAAAACCTGGCAACCTTGATCAATTATACAAAGAACTGTATTGTATAAAAAATAGGGATAAATGCTGCGAAAACATGGAATGGCAACAACCAATTTGGTATTTTTGCCTTATACTGTATATCTCCTTAGCCACTCTCTTGGTTTCAGGGGAACTTGGTGTTTATTGTAAAATATGGTGGCTTTTATTAGTTAGTTAGAATAAGACTTCAGAGGCTATTAACCCTTCCGGATTATTATGCCAGCACACTGTAAGTCAAGAATAGTTTCAGGACTGGAGCCCCTTTTCGAGAACTCCAGTCCCTTCGCTTTCATTAGTTGAAAACCCAAACAATGAATGAGTGAATATTATGTAGATGAGCTAAAGCTTCGAATGGCAAATGCTCTACTAACAGCGAGACAATGGCTGACCTATGACGTATGGTGTGGTGTTTCTGGATGACTGGTGGATGGCTCATTAGCGAAAAAAGTGAGAGTTCAGATAACAGCATATGAAGCTAAAGAAGTCGCGAGAGAACAGGAACAAAATAGCAAATGAGAAGTAACATATGAATGAAATTAGTGTACATTGAAATAAGTCAATGTAATGATTAATTGAATTATCAATTTGATTACAGCGAGAACCTGTTCATGACGATGGCTGACCTGTTGGCTAGCGAAGGATACCTGGATGTGGGGTATGATGTGGTGTCTCTGGATGACTGCTGGATGGCTCATGAGAGGGACTCCAATGGCCGTCTCCAGCCTGACCCAGACCGCTTCCCCAGTGGCTTGAACGCTCTCAGTAAACATGTAAGTTCATTTCTCATAAACTGTTTAACCCCTTTGCTACAAAGATTCCTTTTTTACCGTTTACTCTGGCTAATATTAGACGATATTATGCAGTTTAAGAGGGACCTATGTTATCCAGTTGGTGTTGAGATAGCATTTACCCCTTTCATTCTTATAGATAGATTTACGTTACATAAATCGTCTAATACATTAGTAACCAAAAGAAGACGACAATTTTGTCATGTTGTTTCTCTACAACCATGTAAGGCCATTCGTCAGTAATTCTGTAATTTATTTCCTAGGCAGAACATGTATGCTTATCCTTCAGCAGCCTTGTAAGTTCATTCCTAACATCACATGAGCTTGTTCATAACCAAGCTTGTTCATAACCAAGCTTGTAAAATCATTACTGTATTCATTTAGAATGTTAGTTCATAACTTTATGATCATGCTTGTTTGATGACATAGTAACTATTTTAGTTGATTCTTCAGCAAACACTTTACTGCATTCCTCAATCATGTTCTTGTTTGATAAAAATTGCCCTATGTGCTTTACAGACTCACAACATAGGGTCGAAATTTGGTATCTATGATTCTACGAGGACTGATGAAAAGCTTTATGCACAATTAGAATTATAGTCTACTTGATAACTATCTAGGTTTTGCAAATTCCAACCTGAGAGTACAGTATACCAAACTAAAATAATGAGAAACCTGTATGCTATATTTTTTCAGATTCACGACAAAGGGTTGAAGTTTGGGATTTACGAGGATTACGGTAACTTCACCTGCGGTGGCTACCCTGGCATCTTAGGTCACTTGGAGACAGATGCCAACACCTTCGCTGACTGGGAAGTGGACTATGTTAAGCTCGATGGATGCTACTCTAAACCAGAGGACATGGATACAGGTTAGATTATTGGCGTAGATATACTAATGAGAATGCATTAAAGTTGAAGGAGTCCAAACTTTAGGGCATGAACACAGTCTATAAATCCAGGTAGGGGTAAGCTAGAGCACACAGATAAAAGCTGCTGAAATCCAAAACTTAAGACAGGAGCATAGGGTTGTTGTTGTTCCCCAAGCTGCCTAGCCGAACAGCCCCAAGGCTGCCCCCACAGAATAGGAGCATAGGGTAGACTATATTGGTATGAGTAAACTAGAGGGAATTAATACAAACTAAGGAAACTTAAACTTGATAACATGAACATTGGTTAGATATCAAGATAAGGATAAAATAATGGACATGAGCAGTATTGAAGAAAATCCCATCCAAAGTTGGGATCTGTTACAAGGACTGGTAATGGCAGCTACATCTCCAGTGGGTACTCTGGCATGTTGAAGGACCTGGAGATGGATGCCAACATCTTCACTGACTTGGAAGTGAGCTTTGTACACAACAAATGCTACTCTTAAGCCGAAGAATACAGGCTAGACTAGAATGTATGGATTAGAAAGCTACACTGAGAAATATAGGCTTGAGAACAGGTTGGCAGCTGTGGATACTATAGAGAACATAATAGAAAAAAAGGAAAATCAAGCTTGAGCAAAATCAAGCCGGAAGACATAGACTTAGGTTATATTCTAGTCGTGGATTACCAAATAAGCATGGCTAGAATATGAGGAAATTCGTACTGAAGGACTGTAATTGAGAACATGCGATAAATTGTATTTTTTGAACAATTATAATGTTACGTTGAGTCTATCAAAAATATCCAGACTTATAAGAGCTGTTGCTCAGTAGGATGTTAATTAATAGTTTTATTATTATTATTATCTATTAAAACTGCGACATAGCCATATCCAATCCACAAGCAAATAAAAAGTACAATGAAGGTAACCAATTAGTGATGGCCAAGTTTTCCAAATATTCCAAATATAAATGTAGGTTATTTGTAGGGTAGTTATTGATAGGGGTCACTTGAGGCATGCTATGCTTACAGGTACCTACCCGATAGCACTATCGTTAGTGAGTGCTGTACTGTATTTTATATATTATTTTGTAATAGTATAGACATCTTATCAATATTTGTATTTTGTACTATTGTTAATGTCTTGTCATGTTGCAAATTTGATTTTAAATAATATTTTGACATTTAACATTTAGTTTCTTTATTCATGCAGAGTTTAGTAAAATTTGCCAGAACGTCCCGGACTTCCCAAACTTGACTACTTCCTTTAACGTGACGATAGTGCGTTGTTATATGTGCGATTAGTTTGCTTGGGAAACAGATTAACTTGCTCATGTAGTAATGTACACCCTATGTGGTGGATTGTGTTCTTTTATTTAATAGTTTTCATTTTAGTAAGCGTTGTTTCCACATAGCGATTTTGATAATTTAATTTGACTTTATATTGTCCTTGTCCCAATTTTGGTTTGTTTAGTTTGCAAGTTTTACATTTTAATTTTGTATTCATCATCCTAATTCTCTTGAACCTCCAGGCTATCCTGAGTTCGGAAACTTACTGAACCAGACGGGACGCCCCATGGTCTATTCCTGTTCCTGGCCCGCTTATCAGTCAGATGTAAGTATTCAATTAGTGTCTCTTTCTCTATTTAGATTTGACCAATTCTGATATCGCTTACCTAGGCTTCGTTTTTGTCGATGCCTTTATAGGATACTCCTGGAAAAGAGACACTTTTGTTAGAATGGTTAACCTTTTAGTCTAAGAAGGTGAGACTCTTAAGCAAACTTGACAAGCTACTTAGTTTTAGTTTAGAATATGTACCACATTCTGTATGCAGAATTTTAGATATGCATCAGGAAGAGCATTTGGTTTTCAAATATAGCTTTAATTATGATCTTACTAATTATTAACAATTAAATGTCTGATTATGCATCTTATAAATATGATATTAGATACTTAACTTATCTTTGCAGACAACTTTTGATATTGCTATAATATTAAAAAAATGCATTATGTTGACCATCTGAAGCATACACTTGTATTCTATGTTCAACCGTTCTTGCAGCCCAACTACACTGCCATCGTGCCGACTTGCAACTTGTGGAGGAACTACGACGACATCGATGACTCGTGGGACTCTGTGACTGATATCATCGACCACTACGGGGACATACAGGACCAACTACAGCCCCTTGCAGGACCCGGACACTGGAATGATCCCGATATGGTAAGAAGTGTCAGGGAAATTTAAAGAACATTAATGGCTCACCTTTATATATAACAAAAAAATAACTGAACCTTTCTAAGTGACACAATTATAAAAATAACCATTTTATGCTAAGCAAAGCTACCCGTGCATTTCTACATCTGCTGAACTATGATGAGGCAAAGTTCCAGATGGCCATGTCAAATGATCCAATTTGGCCACCCTCCATCTCATAATCAGATGCCCTATTTAACTCCTGGTATGAGATCAAACATCAAATGAGATGATTGAATCTCTTTATAAACATAACGCAAAACTAACTGAACTTCTAAACATACGGAAATGACTATACTGTACCTCTAAGCATAATAGAAACTCTGAATTGCTTAACATTACATATAAAATCATCTATCCTATCTTTTTTTTTTTTTTTTTTTAATTTTATACAATTAGGTTAACCAGACCACCGATTCCCAGATAGAACTCCCATAGGGCTGGCCCGAAGGATTAGATAATGATGTGCGATCAATCAAAGCAGAAATGGAATCCTATCTATTAATGTGACACAAACTAACTGAATCTCTAAGCATTAATCTGGACCAATTCAACTTCTAAGCATGATGCAAAAGTAACCGAACCTTAAAACAGGACACAATTTTGAACCAAATGATATTTGAGTACTGGTATGTGGCACAAAGATTACTTAACCTTTTCCATGTAACCCAAAGCTAACTTAACATTTTCCACATATCTATCTATCTATCTATTGCCTGACGCCGTGATCCCCGAAGGGGTGGCCACGAACGAACCGCCCCCATGCACCCCTGTCCCCAGTCAGTCGACGCCCCTCCCCCCAACCAGCACCGCCTTCATTCATGTAGTTCCTCACTCCATCCTTCCACCTCATATTCGGTCTACCTCTCCCCCTCTGTCCCTCCACCTCGCTCTCGTACACCCTCTTAGTCATTCTCTCGCTTTCCATACGTTCCATATGGCCGAACCATCTCAAGTTGTTCCTTTTCACACTTTGCAGCACATCTACCTCCACACCACCACACCTTCTTACTTCCTCATTAGTCTGTCTATCCCTCCATGTAATTCCGCACGCACTTCTTAAGTAATTCATTTCCACTGCTCTCACTCTTGGTCTGAGTCTCTCAACCAACGTCCATGCTTCGCTTCCGTAAGTCAGTGTCGGGATTACCACACTGTCATGCAAGGACTTCTTCACTTCCATACTGACCACCCTATTTCTTGTTACTGCTTTTAGCGTTCCTACAACCCTCTTCCCCTGTTGTACCCTCTCCCGCACCTCTTCATCCATAGTCCCATCTTTACTCAACACACTGCCCAGATACTTAAAAGAGTTGACGATCTCCATAGCCTGACCGTTCAGCTTCACCTCACACTCTGTGACTTCACCCCTTTCGAAGACCATAACCTTGCTCTTCCCCGTATTTACCTTCAAATTCCGTTTTTCGCACACTGTTCCAAACTCATTTACCAGACCCTGCAACTCCCATTCATTATCACTCATCAGAACTGTATCATCCGCAAACAGCAGTATAGGTAGCTTCCACTCAATTCCCTCCCTTTTCAGCGATACACCAACATCCACTGCTCTTGATAGTATTTCTTTCATAACTCCATCCATATATACAGTAAACAACCACGGGGACATCACACACCCCTGTTTCAAACCAACATTCAGGTCAAAGAACTCGCTCTGCTCACTCTCCACACGTACTGCCGCCTTTGCACCCTCATACATGCTCTTCACTGCTTTCAGCAACTTGCCCTCTACTCCGTATATTCTAAGTACTTTCCACAAACCTTCTCTATCCACTCTGTCATAGGCCTTCTCCAAGTCCATAAAGGCAACATACACCTTTTGTTTCTTCTCCAGATACTTCTCCACAACACAATTCAGGGTAAAAATCTGATCTACACATCCTCTTCCCTTCCTAAAGCCTCCCTGCTCGTCGCCTATCCATTTCTCCGTTCTCACTCTCACTCTCTCAATCACTATCCTACTGTATACCTTCCCTACTACGCTTAGAAGACATATTCCTCGGTGGTTACCACACACTCCTCTTTCCCCTTTGCCCTTATATAGGGGGACTATTATGCCAGTCTTCCAGTCATCGGGTGCACTCCCCTTCTCCCATGCTAGTTTGCACATTTTCCATACCCATTCTATCACTATCTCACCACCATACCTCAACATTTCCCCACACACTCCATCTGTTCCTGGTGCTTTCCCCAACTTCACTCTTTTAATGGCTTCCCACACTTCTGACCTCCTGATCCCCACCTCCTCCTCCACTACTTCTCTTCTTCTCCCTCCCATACCATATCCAGCTATGTTTGCTGGCTCTTCATTCCTTTCATTTAGCAACTCACTGAAGTACTCCCTCCATCTTTCGACTCTCTCTTGCTTCTCGGCTAGCATTCTCCCATTCTTATCTTTCACACCCTTACTGTTTCCCTTGCTACCTTCCCTAACTTTCTTGACTTCTTTCCAGAACAGTTTCTTACTCTCCCTCCATTTTACACTCAGATTCCTTCCAAATTCCTCATCTACTCTTCTCTTACTTTCCTTCACTACTCTCTTCACCACCCTCTTACTCTCCACGTACCTCGCTCGTTTCTGTCTCTCGGAATCTTCATTCCCTCTACTACCCAACCACTCTCTATATGCTTTCTTCTTTTCTTCCACAGCTATTCTTACCTCTTCTGTCCACCATGCTGTACCTTTCACTCCCCTTCCTCTTCTCCTCACTCCACACACCTCCTCACATGCTGCACAGATCTCCTCCTTAAACACCTTGCTCATCTCCTCCACTTCCTCCATAACTTCCAGGTCGAACCCACCTAGTCGTCTTTCCACTGCTCTCCTGTACTCCTCCCTGACTTCCTCCTCCTGCAACCTCTCCACCCTCCTCACCATTCCACCCTCCTCTCGCCTCCCTCCCGCTCTCCTCACCCACTTCTTTTGTATCCTAACCTTAGCTACCACTACATAATGATCAGACAGACCCCCTCCAATACCCCTATACACCCTAGCATCCATCACAGATTTCTTCATTCGTTCATCCACACATACATAATCAATCAATGACTTTCGTTCCACCACTGTCTTATCCTTCATCGCCAAAGCGTCACATTTTTCCTTTACCCCTCAACTTTCCCTTCATAATTGCTGAGGGGCACAGGGCCTTGGGTGGGGCTTTGGTTTCCCGGGCATTTCCGCACCCTCCTTAGCTCCCTGCCTTGGAGTAGCTTCGGTCACCCGGGCTTTGTTAGTGGTAAGCAGGGAGGATTTTGTGGGGGTGCTCGTTTATGGCCTTGACCTTGGGGCTGTTCGGCCAGACAGCCTGGGCAACAACAACAACAACCATACATACATACATACATACATACATACATACATACATACATACATACATACATACAATTTTAAGACGGAGTGCTCCACACATTTGTATTGAGTATTGTTCACATGTGTGGGGAGGTTCCTCTCACACCGCTCTCCTAGACAAAGTTGAAAGGAAGGCCTTTCGTATCATTAACTCCCGTCCACTCACCAACTCTCTGCAATCTCTCTCTCTCCGCCGCAATGTTGCATCTCTCTCGCTATTCTATCGCTATTATAATAATCAGTGTTCCTCAGAGCTATCCCAGTGCATACCACCTCCTTTACGTAGGGCACGTGGTACCCGTCTTGCAACTCAATCCCACCCTTACTCTGTGCAACTCTCCAACCCAAGAGTGAAACGTTACTCTCAAACTTTCTTTTACTCAACAGCTGAGCTCTGGAACTCTCTCCCAGAATCAGTCTTTCCCTCTTCCTATGACTTAAATTGCTTCAAACTCTGTGTGTCCAGGCATTTTGGCTCGAACGTCCCTTGATTTTGGCCCTGTCACTCTTTCAACTATGGGGGAGGCACTCGCTATAGGCAGTAATGCCTTTTGCCTCCCTCAATCACATAGAAAAAAAAAAAAAAAAAAAAAAAAACGTGCAGTTTCAGTCTCTTGTCCTAAGGGCGGTGTTCCAGGCAACCCTGTTAGGGGCTGCTTCACTTGTCAAGTTTTGGATTTGAGATCGGCACGTATAGTCCGATCCCAGGTCTTCCTCGGTCTACCCCTTGGTGCAGCTCCCTCCACAATCACAGACCTGCATTTTTTCACACAATTTTGTTCATCCATTCTCTCCACATGTCCATACCATCCCAGTCTACTTGTACGCATCACCTCGCTAATACTCTTTATACCTAAACGTCTCCTCAGCTCATCATGTGTTATTCTACCCTGCAGCCTAGCCCCACACATCCATCTCACCATTATCATCTCATTACGTTCCATTCTGTTGACACCCTCTACTTTAACGGCTCATCGATTGTACCACATGCTGGTATATAACCGAACAGCAAATCATTGATAGAGATGGCTTGCCTGATCATACCTTCAAAGACTCTCTCACAGCACTTCTTGACTTGATCAAGCATTTTCAGTCCCCTATATATTCCCCTATCTAATTAACTCCCCTTACCCTTATGCAGTATATGTTTACTATTACACTTATATGCCATTCATATGTGATTCTCTCCTCTCTAATGAATGAATTTGTTAGCTCAGATTTTTGGACATCAGACTAGCATGGTTTATACGTTGTTTTATCCGTCATATTCGGTAAAGAGGAGCTGGCAAGAAATAATTACCGTCACCAGAACACTAGCTCCAAAATGCCCCGTAGGCCGTTCCCAGCACCTTAACTCAAGGATTACCAGGGGTAAGATCCAGTGGTCCCGGTGCACCCCACCAGGGACGCACCCCTTGTGCGTACATGGAACTACAGCTGACCTGGTATTATACACCTAATGACAGGGCAGTTTCCTGGAGCGCTACCACCAGGTCCGTGCCCCTATTCTGTTAGGCGGAGAGTGTCAGTCTGGGGAAATAAATTGCCAGTGAGTTGCTATTTAGTGTTTATTTTGTTTTTATTTATTTATTTATTTTTTTGTATAAAATTAGTTTAACCAGACCACTGAGTTCCACAAAAGAACTGTCATAGGGCTGGCCCGAAGGATTTGATCAAGATGGACAACTAATCAAATCAAGATAGGTAGGGAAGGGCAGGAGGGGAACAAATCGAGGAAGGTGAAGACACATTTCTCGCCATTTCACTAGCTCAGCCGGACCACATGAGCTCCACAGCAGAGCTCTTATAGGGCAGGGACGAAGGATGAAGCAAGAACTGCTACACTGCAGCACCAACCAAGAAGTGATCAAGGCGAAGAATGAGAGATCGAAGGTAGAAAAAAATCACAGCAAGATGCAAAAAAAAAAAAAATGCACTACTGAGGGGAATCGAGCAGCGACCGAAGAGACAAAACAGGTCAGGAGCCTACTACCTAGCCAGGCCAGGGAGGCATGTGATATAGGCTGCCTGAGGACAACTGAATGAAACGGAATAAGAATAGAAGGGGGAAAACATAGAAAGAGGAAAGAAAAACTACTCAAAATTAGTCAAGCAGGCGACGAAAGCTCGAGGGGAGAGGAAGGGAAATTACCACAACCATCCCCTATCAAGCTCCAGTTGCCGGCCCCGAAGCCCCCCAACCGCAACAAGGAGAGTAGTACCAGGGGGTTGTCGCCATTAGGCAACTTGGACTATAGATTAGTAAAGTTCTACCACAATGCTGCCACATCATGTGAAGACTGTGGCCACCAAAAACAGTAGAGTCCCCTGTGGTACTTATCCGCTCCTCTCCAGCGCTAAGATATACATAGCACGAAACTAAGTGAACCATATCATACATTATATCAAATATAACCATTTTATACAACACTTAATTAATCCCACCATTCCACGTTTCTCCAGCTGATCGTGGGTGACTTCGGGCTAAGTTACGACCAATCCAAGTCCCAGATGGCCATATGGTCCATACTGGCCGCCCCCCTGCTCATGTCAGTGGACCTCCGCACCATCAAGCCGGAGTTCAAGGCCATCTTGCAGAACAAAGCCATCATCGCTGTAAACCAGGACCCCATGGGCATCCAGGGCACGAGGGTCAGAAAGGTTAGTGAAGGAAAGGCCATAGAGAAAATTATATTGTATCATAACAAAATGGTTTTGATTGATAAGGAACATAAAGATTAGCTAAGTTTGTGCACTGATTATTATGAATTATAATAAGGTAGGCTAATAGTGAAGATAATATAATAATTGTATTTTAGACTAGTAGTTTCTGGGTAATAAGGAATATATAGGATTTGTAAGGCTATGCAGAGCAAGGCTATGTTTGCTGTCAATCAGGTACCCGCGGGCATCCAGGGCAGGAGGGTTAGTTGTTGTTGTTCCCCAGGTTGTCTGAGATACAAAAATAGAAACATTTATAAATATATATATAAACAAAGAAAAAGAAGAAGAAGAAAAAGCTATTGCGGGGCAGGCACACCACGATGATGTACAGTCAGGGCAAAGGCCACGTCAGGGACAACAGCAATTAATTGAGTCAACTAGGTCGCACCAACAATCGGAGAGAGACGGGCAGGTCAGGAGCCAGCAAACAAGCCAGGCCAACTATGAGGGCCTGACAGGGTGGCATAAGATGTAGGGTGCCCAAAGGACAACTGGAAGAATTAGAAGAAGAACGGAAGGGGTAAAAAAGCAGCGGAAGAGGAAATAAAAGCTACGCAAAATTTGTCAAGCTGACGACAAAAGTTCGAGGGCAGAGGGTAAAAATCCTCCCCCATCAAACCTCAGTTGCCGACCCCAAAGCCCCCCACGGTGACAACGAGTGTAGTACTAGGGAAGGTCAGGTCTATAGTTTTCTCCCTTTTTTTTTTTTTTTTTTTTTTTTTTTTTTTTTAATACAGCAGAATTTTCCGAGTGTGTGTGATTCTATCATATTTTTGTCAATCTATTTCCAGTGCAAGCATTTTACTATCCAATATAGTTGTCTACAGTTTTCCAAGGGCTGATTGTTCATGAGTGTGTTGTTGTTGTTGTTGTTCCCCAGGCTGTCTGGCCGAACAGCCCCAAGGTCTCGAGCAAGGCCAAGGCCATAAACGAGCGCCCCCACAAAATCCTCCCTGCTTACCACTAACAAAGCCCGGGTGACCGAAGCCACTCCAAGGCAGGGAGCTGAGGAGGGTGCGGAAACGCCCGGGAAACCAAAGCCCTACCCAAGGCCCTGTGCCCCTCAGCAATTATGAAGGGAAAGTTGAGGGGTAAGGGAAAAATGTGACACTTTGGCTCCCAATCTGCCAACTTCTAGGTTGGCAGTAGGGAGGTCAATCCACGGAAAAGACTTAATACAGTAGAATTTTCCGAGTGTGTGTGATTCTATCATATTTTTGTCAATCTATTTCCAGTGCAAGCATTTTACTATCCAATATAGTTGTCTACAGTTTTCCAAGGGCTGATTGTTCATGAGTGTGTTGTTGTTGTTGTTCCCCAGGCTGTCTGGCCGAACAGCCCCAAGGTCTCGAGCAAGGCCAAGGCCATAAACGAGCGCCCCCACAAAATCCAACCTGCTTACTACTAACAAAGCCCTGGTGACCGAAGCCACTCCAAGGCAGGGAGCTGAGGAGGGTGCGGAAACGCCCGGGAAACCAAAGCCCCACCCAAGGCCCTGTGCCCCTCAGCAATTATGAAGGGAAAGTTGAGGGGTAAGGGAAAAATGTGACGCTTTGGCTCCCAATCTGCCAACTTCTAGGTTGGCAGTAGGGAGGTCAATCCACGGAAAAGACGCCGCCACTTGAGATCTAGAAGTAAAAGGAACAGTCAGAGTAAGCTATGGGTATGGCAGAGATCGCTCAGTTCTCACTCGGATAGACCAGCCCATCACCACATGACTAGAACCCAATCCTCTCAGCATCAGCTAGGAAAGGCCCTAGAAAGCTGCCTTTGGCGGGAGGATAGCTCCCCTATTTCAACTCCTTTCGGGGTTGGGCACCCGCCCTCATGAGTGTGTAATTCGACTGTATTAGGTGTTTTTTATCTTGGAACTATCATGTTGCATTTTGTCCATTTTCATGGCTTGTGTTTTCAGGCACCCCGCACAAACATTTACCAGTACCAATAGATATTGTGTGACAGAACTGGGTGGTTAAAAACTAGACCAGGTATTCCTTAATTGTCATCCCTACTTTTATTTACAAGTAGATCTTTACATATGGGTTGGTGACAAAAGAGGCATCTATGGGTTGGTGACAAAAAATTCATCTAGGCATATACAGCTCCTAAATATTGTTTTGTGTTTGCCACCGACATGGTAACTCTGTCCTCCACAGCAGTGATTCCTTCCCCTGGAAAATGTTCATAAACTACACGCCGAATGCCTTATGCATGCAGTGAAGTATTTCCTTAGGGGATAACCTTAGCATCACTCATATTAAAATGTAAAACTTGCAAACTAAACAAACCAAAATTGGGACAAGGACAATATAAAGTCAAATTAAATTATCAAAATCGCTATGTGGAAACAACGCTTACTAAAATGAAAATTATTAAATAAAAGAACACAATCCACCACATAGGGTGTACATTACTACATGAGCAAGTTAATCTGTTTCCCAAGCAAACTAATCGCACATATAACAACGCACTATCGTCACGTTAAAGGAAGTACAGTAGTCAAGTTTGGGAAGTCCGGGACGTTCTGGCAAATTTTACTAAACTCTGCATGAATAAAGAAAATACATGTTAAATGTCAAAATATTATTTAAAATCAAATTTGCAACATGACAAGACATTAACAATAGTACAAAATACAAATATTGATAAGATATCTATACTATTACAAAATAATATATAAAATACAGTACAGTACAGCACTCACTAACGATAGTGCTATCGGGTAGGTACCTGTAAGCATAGCATGCCTCAAGTGACCCCTATCAATAACTACCCTCCTCGCACCGCCCCATCACACTCCTTTGCTCCCCCTCCAAAGTCATGGAACGCCTAGTATTACAACTAATTACACCCGACCTACCCCTAGCTCCAACACAATATGGCTTTTGACCACTGCACTCCACAAACACTCTTCTCACAGACCTTACACAAAGAGCTTTTGACGGCATCAACTCAGCTAGACCACCACACAGATCACTATTAGCCACACTCGACATTAGTAAAGCCTTCGATGCCATCCCCCGCCACAACCTAACAAACAAAATCTACAACACAAACCTGCACAACAACACAAAAAGGTGGCTGGCCAACTTCCTAGCAGGCAGATGTGCACACGTATCTTTTGCCGGTCAGTCATCAAAAATCAGAAACTTTCCAAACGGAGTCCCACAAGGATCCGTCCTATCGCCCGCACTCTTCAATCTGTACATGCACGATATAACTACACCCAATACTCCCCAAATAAACTTAGCCTCCTATGCAGATGACATAACACTCACATGCACACACCATGACCCAAGAAGAGCAACAGATCTCCTTCAACCCTATCTCAACACATTACATGGCTGGTGCACTACAAACAGACTTAATCTAGCCCCAGCCAAATCCACCGCAACCCTGCTCACAAGCTGGACAGGTGAACACGAATACATCCCTCAACTCACCATAAACAACACACCCCTAACACATACACACACACCCAAAATCCTAGGAGTAACATATGATACTCATATGACATTCAAACAGCACACCACAAACATTAAAAAGAAACTGACACCCAGACTTAACGCCCTCAGGTCACTTGCTCACACAAAATTTGGACACAACAAAGAAACTACCACCACAGTATATAAACAATACATAAGATCAGTAATGGAATACGCAAGCCCAGCCTGGGCTTCTAACCTAGCTGAAACACATCATAAGACCTTACAGACGATTCAAAACAAAGCCCTGAAGATCATTACAGGCTGCACAGCTACTGCACCCACAGATCATCTACATCAAGAAACCAAAATCCTCAAAGTCAAAGACCATCTGGACATGAGAGGCACTCAATTCCTGGCAGCAGCCTCCACGAACCAAGACCACCCACTAAACTACATGGCAACACACCCACAGACACCAAGAAATATCAAAACAACACCCAGCACACGGTATCACACACAATTATTGTCCTCTCTCCCTCCCTGCCCACCCCGAACCAACTTCCAGAAGCACATCCATACTCATATCTCTCGCCAATCCATCCACTCACTCAGACAACACGCAGCTGCATGCACGACCTCCCGAAATCCATCCTTCCGAATCCTCCCTCCCTCGCGAGGACAGAGTCCACCTGGCCAGGCTGAGATGCGGACACCATCCAGCTCTCCTGAGCTATCAGAAGAGACTGGATGACTCCGTTGTCGACGCCTGCCCGGGATGTAACACAGCACCCCATACCATTAAACACATCATAGAAGAATGCACTTCACACAACCACTTACGCCAACAACACAACCTACACTCAATGAGAGCTCTGTGGGAAAGCCCGATCGTGGCCGTGGCCTTCCTCAGGGACTCGGGGCTGTTCGGCCAGGCAGCTTAGGGAACAACAACAACAACAACAACTACCCTACAAATAACCTACATTTATAGCACAAATAAACTAAGGAAATCGCAAAAGTAAGCAATTGATACTATCGACAATGAATACATATAATATAAAGACAAATAATTGCAAAATATGAAGTAACAACAGATTTAAACAAAGAGTACTCTTAATTAAAATGTAAAACTTGCAAACTAAACAAACCAAAATTGGGACAAGGACAATATAAAGTCAAATTAAATTATCAAAATCGCTATGTGGAAACAACGCTTACTAAAATGAAAACTATTAAATAAAAGAACACAATGCACCACATAGGGTGCACATTACTACATGAGCAAGTTAATCTGTTTCCCAAGCAAACTAATCGCACATATAACAACGCACTATCGTCACGTTAAAGGAAGTAGTCAAGTTTGGGAAGTCCGGGACGTTCTGGCAAATTTTACTAAACTCTGCATGAATAAAGAAACTAAATGTTAAATGTCAAAATATTATTTAAAATCAAATTTGCAACATGACAAGACATTAACAATAGTACAAAATACAAATATTGATAAGATATCTATACTATTACAAAATAATATATAAAATACAGTACAGCACTCACTAACGATAGTGCTATCGGGTAGGTACCTGTAAGCATAGCATGCCTCAAGTGACCCCTATCAATAACTACCCTACAAATAACCTACATTTATAGCACAAATAAACTAAGGAAATCGCAAAAGTAAGCAATTGATACTATCGACAATGAATACATATAATATGAAGACAAATAATTGCAAAATATGAAGTAACAACAGATTTAAACAAAGAGTACTCTTTTAACAAGTTCTTTTAAAAGAACAATAAATTTAAAAAATCATCAATATTAATATCAATAATAGAAAAAGAAAAAGATAAAGATAAACAATAAATACAGACAAAAAACAATAAATACAGACAAAAAGTAAGCAGTAAGCAAAGTATACAAGAAACTTAAAGTTAAAAATGCTTGATTAAAATTATTGATGTCAAATTTTAGAATATAGTTACAATAATTGACCCTAAAAAGATTAAATTTATGGAACAATTTACTTGCCTCAAAACCTCTGTCCACTAAGAGTCTGTATAGTAACCTAGCTCTAGCCCAAAAGTCATCTACTTTAGTGCAGATTTTACAAAATCTTATTAACTGGGAATAAAAACAATTATAAGTTATTTTACTATCGATATTACTACTAGCCCGGGAACTGCGGGGAGACTCTTGAGAGTTCCCCCGGCGGACTGCGGGGAGACTCTTAAGAGTCAGAAAAAAAAAAATCAACTTTTGACATCGAAAAAATAATATTTTTTTTATTTTTTTATTTTTGTTTGGCCCCTGGGCCATGCAAAAATCTCAGTCCTCTACCTCCCCTCCTTCCCCACTTTCCTCCTCTCCTTCAGTTATCACCTATTTTCCCTGATATTCCCTTATTCTGAGGTATATTTTCGTGCTAACATTAGAAATCCGGTTGCAGGGTGTGGTCATCACTGATAGCAAGCGAATGCAAGGGAGAGAGAGAGAGTATCGATCGACTGTGTCTCAGTGGCCTTGGGGGAAATTGACGGGAAAGCAGCTTGCCTCACCCATACATTATACAACTCGCGGGCTATATCTCCGATTTTGACCATCCAAACGCTGTTTTCACTCGTTTTATTGTTGTTTCAGGTTAATACCTTTATAATCAACCCATAATAGGCGCATATGGATAAGTATTAATGCTATTAATGGTACAATGAATATTTTAGTGACGGAAACACCTCAAATACATGCGCACAGGGAGAGGTGTCTAATTACCCCCATGCGCACTTCAGAGGCTAGGGAAAGGAAAGTTTATTACGTTAAAATTAAAATCATCAACTTTGTGATATATTTTAAGTATGCACTGTTCATTAACAATCTCTATATTTATATCAAGAAAATTTTCAACTTTATAATTTACGTTACATTGTGTGAGGGGAATAGAATTAGGGTAAATAAGTTTAGCAACTTGATTAAAATTTAAATGGGTGTGTGTGCTGGAGTGAGTGAAGGAACAGCGAGAGAAGGTGCATGTTTGTTTGTAAGTAGCAAATGGAAGGAATGTGTAAGAGAGTATGGGTCTGTGGGTTCAAGGATTGTGTGGGTGAGAATGAAAGTAGGAATACAAACGTGGGTGATTGTATGCGTGTATGCCCCGACAGAGGATATACTTGAAAAAAAGAAAGAGGAGTTCTGGATGAATGTGGAGGCGTGCCTGGAGAAGTTTGACAAGAACGAAAGAATATTTCTGATTGGGGATATGAATGGTAAGGTGGGTGATAGGAAAGTTGAGGGAGTGGTGGGAGGGTGGGGGGTACCATCAGAGGTGAATGGGAATGGTAGTGCACTTGTGGACGTATGTGTGGGGAGGAGGCTGTGGATAGCCAACACCTTCTTCCGACACAGAATGATCCACAGGTACACGTGGAAACGGATGTTGACGATGAAGGATAAGACAGTGGTGGAACGAAAGTCATTGATTGATTATGTATGTGTGGATGAACGAATGAAGAAATCTGTGATGGATGCTAGGGTGTATAGGGGTATTGGAGGGGGTCTGTCTGATCATTATGTAGTGGTAGCTAAGGTTAGGATACAAAAGAAGTGGGTGAGGAGAGCGGGAGGGAGGCGAGAGGAGGGTGGAATGGTGAGGAGGGTGGAGAGGTTGCAGGAGGAGGAAGTCAGGGAGGAGTACAGGAGAGCAGTGGAAAGACGACTAGGTGGGTTCGACCTGGAAGTTATGGAGGAAGTGGAGGAGATGAGCAAGGTGTTTAAGGAGGAGATCTGTGCAGCATGTGAGGAGGTGTGTGGAGTGAGGAGAAGAGGAAGGGGAGTGAAAGGTACAGCATGGTGGACAGAAGAGGTAAGAATAGCTGTGGAAGAAAAGAAGAAAGCATATAGAGAGTGGTTGGGTAGTAGAGGGAATGAAGATTCCGAGAGACAGAAACGAGCGAGGTACGTGGAGAGTAAGAGGGTGGTGAAGAGAGTAGTGAAGGAAAGTAAGAGAAGAGTAGATGAGGAATTTGGAAGGAATCTGAGTGTAAAATGGAGGGAGAGTAAGAAACTGTTCTGGAAAGAAGTCAAGAAAGTTAGGGAAGGTAGCAAGGGAAACAGTAAGGGTGTGAAAGATAAGAATGGGAGAATGCTAGCCGAGAAGCAAGAGAGAGTCGAAAGATGGAGGGAGTACTTCAGTGAGTTGCTAAATGAAAGGAATGAAGAGCCAGCAAACATAGCTGGATATGGTATGGGAGGGAGAAGAAGAGAAGTAGTGGAGGAGGAGGTGGGGATCAGGAGGTCAGAAGTGTGGGAAGCCATTAAAAGAGTGAAGTTGGGGAAAGCACCAGGAACAGATGGAGTGTGTGGGGAAATGTTGAGGTATGGTGGTGAGATAGTGATAGAATGGGTATGGAAAATGTGCAAACTAGCATGGGAGAAGGGGAGTGCACCCGATGACTGGAAGACTGGCATAATAGTCCCCCTATATAAGGGCAAAGGGGAAAGAGGAGTGTGTGGTAACCACCGAGGAATATGTCTTCTAAGCGTAGTAGGGAAGGTATACAGTAGGATAGTGATTGAGAGAGTGAGAGTGAGAACGGAGAAATGGATAGGCGACGAGCAGGGAGGCTTTAGGAAGGGAAGAGGATGTGTAGATCAGATTTTTACCCTGAATTGTGTTGTGGAGAAGTATCTGGAGAAGAAACAAAAGGTGTATGTTGCCTTTATGGACTTGGAGAAGGCCTATGACAGAGTGGATAGAGAAGGTTTGTGGAAAGTACTTAGAATATACGGAGTAGAGGGCAAGTTGCTGAAAGCAGTGAAGAGCATGTATGAGGGTGCAAAGGCGGCAGTACGTGTGGAGAGTGAGCAGAGCGAGTTCTTTGACCTGAATGTTGGTTTGAAACAGGGGTGTGTGATGTCCCCGTGGTTGTTTACTGTATATATGGATGGAGTTATGAAAGAAATACTATCAAGAGCAGTGGATGTTGGTGTATCGCTGAAAAGGGAGGGAATTGAGTGGAAGCTACCTATACTGCTGTTTGCGGATGATACAGTTCTGATGAGTGATAATGAATGGGAGTTGCAGGGTCTGGTAAATGAGTTTGGAACAGTGTGCGAAAAACGGAATTTGAAGGTAAATACGGGGAAGAGCAAGGTTATGGTCTTCGAAAGGGGTGAAGTCACAGAGTGTGAGGTGAAGCTGAACGGTCAGGCTATGGAGATCGTCAACTCTTTTAAGTATCTGGGCAGTGTGTTGAGTAAAGATGGGACTATGGATGAAGAGGTGCGGGAGAGGGTACAACAGGGGAAGAGGGTTGTAGGAACGCTAAAAGCAGTAACAAGAAATAGGGTGGTCAGTATGGAAGTGAAGAAGTCCTTGCATGACAGTGTGGTAATCCCGACACTGACTTACGGAAGCGAAGCATGGACGTTGGTTGAGAGACTCAGACCAAGAGTGAGAGCAGTGGAAATGAATTACTTAAGAAGTGCGTGCGGAATTACATGGAGGGATAGACAGACTAATGAGGAAGTAAGAAGGTGTGGTGGTGTGGAGGTAGATGTGCTGCAAAGTGTGAAAAGGAACAACTTGAGATGGTTCGGCCATATGGAACGTATGGAAAGCGAGAGAATGACTAAGAGGGTGTACGAGAGCGAGGTGGAGGGACAGAGGGGGAGAGGTAGACCGAATATGAGGTGGAAGGATGGAGTGAGGAACTACATGAATGAAGGCGGTGCTGGTTGGGGGGAGGGGCGTCGACTGACTGGGGACAGGGGTGCATGGGGGCGGTTCGTTCGTGGCCACCCCTTCGGGGATCACGGCGTCAGGCAATAGATAGATAGATAGATATGTGGAAAATGTTAAGTTAGCTTTGGGTTACATGGAAAAGGTTAAGTAATCTTTGTGCCACATACCAGTACTCAAATATCATTTGGTTCAAAATTGTGTCCTGTTTTAAGGTTCGGTTACTTTTGCATCATGCTTAGAAGTTGAATTGGTCCAGATTAATGCTTAGAGATTCAGTTAGTTTGTGTCACATTAATAGATAGGATTCCATTTCTGCTTTGATTGATCGCACATCATTATCTAATCCTTCGGGCCAGCCCTATGGGAGTTCTATCTGGGAATCGGTGGTCTGGTTAACCTAATTGTATAAAATTAAAAAAAAAAAAAAAAAAAGATAGGATAGATGATTTTATGTAATGTTAAGCAATTCAGAGTTTCTATTATGCTTAGAGGTACAGTATAGTCATTTCCGTATGTTTAGAAGTTCAGTTAGTTTTGCGTTATGTTTATAAAGAGATTCAATCATCTCATTTGATGTTTGATCTCATACCAGGATTAAATAGGGCATCTGATTATGAGATGGAGGGTGGCCAAATTGGATCATTTGACATGGCCATCTGGAACTTTGCCTCATCATAGTTCAGCAGATGTAGAAATGCACGGGTAGCTTTGCTTAGCATAAAATGGTTATTTTTATAATTGTGTCACTTAGAAAGGTTCAGTTATTTTTTTGTTATATATAAAGGTGAGCCATTAATGTTCTTTAAATTTCCCTGACACTTCTTACCATATCGGGATCATTCCAGTGTCCGGGTCCTGCAAGGGGCTGTAGTTGGTCCTGTATGTCCCCGTAGTGGTCGATGATATCAGTCACAGAGTCCCACGAGTCATCGATGTCGTCGTAGTTCCTCCACAAGTTGCAAGTCGGCACGATGGCAGTGTAGTTGGGCTGCAAGAACGGTTGAACATAGAATACAAGTGTATGCTTCAGATGGTCAACATAATGCATTTTTTTAATATTATAGCAATATCAAAAGTTGTCTGCAAAGATAAGTTAAGTATCTAATATCATATTTATAAGATGCATAATCAGACATTTAATTGTTAATAATTAGTAAGATCATAATTAAAGCTATATTTGAAAACCAAATGCTCTTCCTGATGCATATCTAAAATTCTGCATACAGAATGTGGTACATATTCTAAACTAAAACTAAGTAGCTTGTCAAGTTTGCTTAAGAGTCTCACCTTCTTAGACTAAAAGGTTAACCATTCTAACAAAAGTGTCTCTTTTCCAGGAGTATCCTATAAAGGCATCGACAAAAACGAAGCCTAGGTAAGCGATATCAGAATTGGTCAAATCTAAATAGAGAAAGAGACACTAATTGAATACTTACATCTGACTGATAAGCGGGCCAGGAACAGGAATAGACCATGGGGCGTCCCGTCTGGTTCAGTAAGTTTCCGAACTCAGGATAGCCTGGAGGTTCAAGAGAATTAGGATGATGAATACAAAATTAAAATGTAAAACTTGCAAACTAAACAAACCAAAATTGGGACAAGGACAATATAAAGTCAAATTAAATTATCAAAATCGCTATGTGGAAACAACGCTTACTAAAATGAAAACTATTAAATAAAAGAACACAATCCACCACATAGGGTGTACATTACTACATGAGCAAGTTAATCTGTTTCCCAAGCAAACTAATCGCACATATAACAACGCACTATCGTCACGTTAAAGGAAGTAGTCAAGTTTGGGAAGTCCGGGACGTTCTGGCAAATTTTACTAAACTCTGCATGAATAAAGAAACTAAATGTTAAATGTCAAAATATTATTTAAAATCAAATTTGCAACATGACAAGACATTAACAATAGTACAAAAATACAAATATTGATAAGATGTCTATACTATTACAAAATAATATATAAAATACAGTACAGCACTCACTAACGATAGTGCTATCGGGTAGGTACCTGTAAGCATAGCATGCCTCAAGTGACCCCTATCAATAACTACCCTACAAATAACCTACATTTATATTTGGAATATTTGGAAAACTTGGCCATCACTAATTGGTTACCTTCATTGTACTTTTTATTTGCTTGTGGATTGGATATGGCTATGTCGCAGTTTTAATAGATAATAATAATAATAAAACTATTAATTAACATCCTACTGAGCAACAGCTCTTATAAGTCTGGATATTTTTGATAGACTCAACGTAACATTATAATTGTTCAAAAAATACAATTTATCGCATGTTCTCAATTACAGTCCTACAGTACGAATTTCCTCATATTCTAGCCATGCTTATTTGGTAATCCACGACTAGAATATAACCTAAGTCTATGTCTTCCGGCTTGATTTTGCTCAAGCTTGATTTTCCTTTTTTTCTATTATGTTCTCTATAGTATCCACAGCTGCCAACCTGTTCTCAAGCCTATATTTCTCAGTGTAGCTTTCTAATCCATACATTCTAGTCTAGCCTGTATTCTTCGGCTTAAGAGTAGCATTTGTTGTGTACAAAGCTCACTTCCAAGTCAGTGAAGATGTTGGCATCCATCTCCAGGTCCTTCAACATGCCAGAGTACCCACTGGAGATGTAGCTGCCATTACCAGTCCTTGTAACAGATCCCAACTTTGGATGGGATTTTCTTCAATACTGCTCATGTCCATTATTTTATCCTTATCTTGATATCTAACCAATGTTCATGTTATCAAGTTTAAGTTTCCTTAGTTTGTATTAATTCCCTCTAGTTTACTCATACCAATATAGTCTACCCTATGCTCCTATTCTGTGGGGGCAGCCTTGGGGCTGTTCGGCTAGGCAGCTTGGGGAACAACAACAACCCTATGCTCCTGTCTTAAGTTTTGGATTTCAGCAGCTTTTATCTGTGTGCTCTAGCTTACCCCTACCTGGATTTATAGACTGTGTTCATGCCCTAAAGTTTGGACTCCTTCAACTTTAATGCATTCTCATTAGTATATCTACGCCAATAATCTAACCTGTATCCATGTCCTCTGGTTTAGAGTAGCATCCATCGAGCTTAACATAGTCCACTTCCCAGTCAGCGAAGGTGTTGGCATCTGTCTCCAAGTGACCTAAGATGCCAGGGTAGCCACCGCAGGTGAAGTTACCGTAATCCTCGTAAATCCCAAACTTCAACCCTTTGTCGTGAATTTGAAAAAATATAGCATACAGGTTTCTCATTATTTTAGTTTGGTATACTGTACTCTCAGGTTGGAATTTGCAAAACCTAGATAGTTATCAAGTAGACTATAATTCTAATTGTGCATAAAGCTTTTCATCAGTCCTCGTAGAATCATAGATACCAAATTTCGACCCTATGTTGTGAGTCTGTAAAGCACATAGGGCAATTTTTATCAAACAAGAACATGATTGAGGAATGCAGTAAAGTGTTTGCTGAAGAATCAACTAAAATAGTTACTATGGAATCAAACAAGCATGATCATAAAGTTATGAACTAACATTCTAAATGAATACAGTAATGATTTTACAAGCTTGGTTATGAACAAGCTTGGTTATGAACAAGCTCATGTGATGTTAGGAATGAACTTACAAGGCTGCTGAAGGATAAGCATACATGTTCTGCCTAGGAAATAAATTACAGAATTACTGACGAATGGCCTTACATGGTTGTAGAGAAACAACATGACAAAATTGTCGTCTTCTTTTGGTTACTAATGTATTAGACGATTTATGTAACGTAAATCTATCTATAAGAATGAAAGGGGTAAATGCTATCTCAACACCAACTGGATAACATAGGTCCCTCTTAAACTGCATAATATCGTCTAATATTAGCCAGAGTAAACGGTAAAAAAGGAATCTTTGTAGCAAAGGGGTTAAACAGTTTATGAGAAATGAACTTACATGTTTACTGAGAGCGTTCAAGCCACTGGGGAAGCGGTCTGGGTCAGGCTGGAGACGGCCATTGGAGTCCCTCTCATGAGCCATCCAGCAGTCATCCAGAGACACCACATCATACCCCACATCCAGGTATCCTTCGCTAGCCAACAGGTCAGCCATCGTCATGAACAGGTTCTCGCTGTAATCAAATTGATAATTCAATTAATCATTACATTGACTTATTTCAATGTACACTAATTTCATTCATATGTTACTTCTCATTTGCTATTTTGTTCCTGTTCTCTCGCGACTTCTTTAGCTTCATATGCTGTTATCTGAACTCTCACTTTTTTCGCTAATGAGCCATCCACCAGTCATCCAGAAACACCACACCATACGTCATAGGTCAGCCATTGTCTCGCTGTTAGTAGAGCATTTGCCATTCGAAGCTTTAGCTCATCTACATAATATTCACTCATTCATTGTTTGGGTTTTCAACTAATGAAAGCGAAGGGACTGGAGTTCTCGAAAAGGGGCTCCAGTCCTGAAACTATTCTTGACTTACAGTGTGCTGGCATAATAATCCGGAAGGGTTAATAGCCTCTGAAGTCTTATTCTAACTAACTAATAAAAGCCACCATATTTTACAATAAACACCAAGTTCCCCTGAAACCAAGAGAGTGGCTAAGGAGATATACAGTATAAGGCAAAAATACCAAATTGGTTGTTGCCATTCCATGTTTTCGCAGCATTTATCCCTATTTTTTATACAATACAGTTCTTTGTATAATTGATCAAGGTTGCCAGGTTTTCTGTAGTTATGACAATATAGCTGCCTTTTGTCTTCAATGTCCTTAGGCTAGTTACTATACACCATGGCTATTAAATTGAATTACCGGGTACCGGTACTTTGTAACATACATTAACTACTAAACGTTTTTTACTCTTAGCCAGGCTCGAACCACCGACAGGCAGGACGAGCGTCGATGCTTTAATCAACTCTACCTGTAGGTGGTTCAAGCCCGGTTGAGAGTAAAAATAAAATATTAGCTCATGTGTATTGTGAGATACCGGTATACTTAATATTAATGACTCTCGTGCTTGGTTGAGTGAGAATGAAATCAAATTAATTCAGCCCGAATTGTGTAGGAATAATTGTAGAAATCCCTGTATGGATCCTGGAATATGGGTCCTACGACTTAGGTGAAATGGAATTACATTCTCCAAGTAGGAATTCCCATCTCCTTAACTCTTTGGCTGCGGGCTGTTTTGGGATATTTAGGGCATATTCAGGCACTCCTGAATGATGAATGATGAATCAAGCATCTGCATTAAATTAACTGTATTCTGCCGAAAACTAGGCAAAAATAGCTTCAAAATGAGACCAGAACGGGCCTCGTACGTGGTCTGGTTCACCCGCAGCGGTGCCATAGAAACGCGGGAAACCCGCTTATTTGTTAGCACTCGCTCGCTTGGCAACACTCTTGTGAGAGGCAGTGAGAGACCCGCGCGAGACACAGTCTACCTCAGTGGGCCACTCGCTGCTCTAAGGAACGGAGATGGGCCCCTCACGCTCCCGCCCACTGACACTCGATTTTTACAGGTTTTTGAAGCCTGGAAATTGCTGTAAATTGCCAGGATGTTCCAGAACGCCACCCGCAGCGAAAGGGTTAATATAAATATGAAGAGGTTAATTATTCTTTAGCACGCCGTTGTAGAGTTGAACCCTGGATCACTATCGCTCCAAAAGTGAGATATTCATCTATCACTGTTGTACATTTGCTACTGCCATTTTAAAAATCCATATCTCCATAACCATTTGGTATTTTTCATTATCCTTCCTACACAACATTAATCTATCATTCCTTAGTATACTCTCAGGTTTAAGGCAAAAGTAAGTTATTCTATCATATTTAATTAACAAAATATATATACCCACAATATATTCAAATGCCAGCATCAAATGTGAAAGTTTTGCAAAATTGGAAATATTTCCTATCAGGTTTCAGAGCCTCTAGTCCAGCATAGGCCTACCCTACCCAAACCAATATGGCCGATCCTGTTAGATTAGGCTTACATGCATATACGGTCGAAATATCATAGACCTAGTTACTATATATGGCTCACAATCTGCCTAAATATGCAAGTATTGCATAAACACAAAAGGTAATTACTTCCTATCGGGGTTGCACCAATGCAACCGGAAAACTTGCTGAGCTGGAGCTGGAGCGGCGTAGGTCTACTCACCATCGAGGCATGCCTCAGACTGCCCTGGCGCAGTCCGAGAACCAAGATATTGCCCGCCAGGGCTGAGTGGCATGAAAATAATAGTTTTTGCGCATGCGTTGGTTGCCCAAATGCACCCTTGATAGTGCACCAGGGTTAAAGCATGGACACTCTTCCTGACTGTGGGTGGTTCGAGCCCAGCTAAGAGTAAAAACCATATAACTATGCATGTATACATATAAGCCTACCGGTATATATGTGTATATATGTGTATATAATATATATATAGAGAGAGAGAGAGCTCGAACCACTTTTTCATATTCAAAATGAAAGAGTTTAGAGACAAATTTTGACTTTCATAATGGGCGAGCTCACACATCAGGTGCATCTTGTGTTGAAATCATGTGATAAGTGGCTTAAAATGTGGTACAGATACTTTGATCTCATTAAGAAGCTTACATTTGCTCTATGATGGCAACAGGTAGAAACAGTACGGATATTAATTGGCATTGATTAACCGCGGCAAGATGTCTGGAGTGTCTGCTACCAATCAAACTAATCGAACAAAAACTTGCGAACGTGGGCTATATGTGAGCTCACCCATTGTTGTCAGTCTATAC